>VYZP01072662.1:0-15699 GCA_013400635.1 Hypocryptadius cinnamomeus | reverse complement strand
TGTTCATTTTGGAATTCATGCAATTTATTCTGTAAAAAGAGTTTTTTAGGTGAACCTTCATAAACTAAACCTCTCATATCCAAAAATGGTCTAGCTTTGATTAGGCACCAGAGCTGGATACCCATAGTCCTATTCTATCCATCATCCACTGAAGAAGGTTTGTGTGATCTGCCTTTTTACAGAGCCAGGTGCCGTAGGACTCATTGTCATTTGGAGCACTTCCACGAGCACAGGCCTCTGAGGGCACAGCAGGAGGTACCTGCTTTGTGCTCTCACCTGAGAGGGATTTATGCAGGTGCACGTTACCCTGAGATAATGAAACTATGAAACCCTGCTAAAATTTTAACAAGTGTCAAAGCACTGGAGAAATCTAACTCCAAGCCAGAGCGTCTTTGTGGGAAAGTCGTTTGCCTGGTTCTTGGCTTCTTCAGAGGGTGAGAGAGCTATGGCATTTTTCCAAGCTATTCAAGGGCTTAGAGATTTCAAAGTGAAATATTTCAAAGCAAGTTAAGGCATTGCTTAGTTTAATGTGGAGCTGCAAAGGATGCTTGTAAGTGCCAGGCAATGCTTGTGCTACATGAACTGCGAAATACTTTACAGCAGCAAAATACCCACAGCAGTCAGCACACCTTTGTGCTCCTAAGGCTCTGGAACATTTCTGAAAATATTAAATTCAGATTCGCCTCTTCAAATGTTATAGCTAGAAATAGCCCTACCCACATGAGTTTATTAATTCAACAAAACTACCTTTTTCTGCATGTATTTTAGCAAAAATCCCCCAACAAACAAACAAACAAACAAAACAAAAACAAAAAAACTAGAGACTTCTTCACCAAAAGCTGAGATCCTACAGAACTGTGTGAGAGGTGACTAATTCATGGATCTTGGGAGGACACACAACTAAGGAAAAGTATGTAACTAATTCTTTTTTCAGATTTATGTGTAATAATTACTACAATGAGTGAAAAGTGTTTTTTTTAGGTTAGGACCTAAACGGGAAGCAGCTGGCTACATGTAGAACAGACCAAAGAACATATTAATACTTCTGCAGCACAGATAAAATTAAATTTACTCTTTTAATGCTCATAGCCAGAACAATCACCACATTCTTGTGCAAGAGGCATGGAAGCAGAAGCAGGGAGAGAAAAGATGGAGCACTTCAGCCAACTCATGAGAACTGAGGTTTTAGAGTAAACTCTTACTTTTCCAGTCAAGAGAGGTAGACTTTCTATGAGGAAAATATAATTTATTTCCTTTTCCCTTTTTTAACCAGTACAATTCTCCCGAATTTGGCATAGTAATTAGTTTGAAAGCACCATGGGATAACAAACATAAACTTTTGTCGTATTTTATTTAATTACATGCCATTCCATTTTATAATTACCTTCCATTTTTATAATTACCTTTCATTTATAAGGCTGTGAAGATCACTTTAATGACTTTTCAGTTATTTTGCAATTAATTGGTTTTAATTTCCATGCTCCTTTATTAAGGATGTCTGCAAATTACTTTGTGGATGAATGAGGAGTGTTGCAGAAGGTTCTGTTTCTGTTTCTTTTTCTGAAAAACAAGCTGGTGAAATAGAGTCAAGCATTCAGCATAAATTAAAAGCTCACACACATGACATTTGGAAAACAGTTTGTAACTTTAATTTTAGATATGATGATAGAACTGAATTGATGGCCTAGAAACAGTACCCTTAGTGAGTACTTGAAGCTTATAGAAATCTCCTTGCTGAATGGCTTGAAGTATAGGAGCTCCCGATCTAGACCAAGAATCCCACCCAGCTCCTGGACTGTCATGATTACATCAGAATGTGTTTTATTCTTGGTGTTAGGAAAAAAACCATAACCACCCACAAAAAAAACCCACAGTGTAAATGTAATTTTAAAAATATTTGAGACAAAGAATTCATATAGAGGTAAACTACTTTTATTTGCTTCAGTTCTAAAATGGCTTCCCAGAAAAAGTATAGCCTGTCATAGCAGCAGGGATACAGTATGCAGTTATATAGTAGAAGTTGCTTGTGATGCTGCTTCTCCTTTTGAATGGAAGTTTTTAATTACTGAAGTGCTATGTCTGAAGGCAGCCAATATTTGATGCTTCAAGGGCTGATTAACATTTTCTGTGACACATAAAACTGCATATTTTCTCTTACAAACATCCTGGAGAAAAAAAAAGCCACTATTTATTTTCCCAGATGGTGAGAAGGAATCTGCATCTCACTAGTAATAAGTAAACCACTTACTTTGATGATTTCTGTTGTTTGGATTCCTCCATCGCACTGCATTAGTCCTACATGGAATAACAATGCTCACCTGAACTAGAGGAAATAGCAGATGGGAAGGGGTAGTAGTTCAACAGTCTATAAAATATGTATGAAAATGATCAAAATTCTCACCAGTTATTAAGGCTTTTTGAAATAGCTGGAGGTTCACTAAGCAGAACCACGAGCTGTGACCTGAAAGAGGCATTCTTACGCTCAGCTTCAGAGGCAGACAGACCAAAAGCCAAGCTGATTAAATGGACTTCCAAGACAACAAGAAGTCTTGTTTTGGCACCTGAAACTATGGAAGTGTTGCAAATTAGAGATTTCTATTACAAAACTGAATGTCTGGTTCAGAACATGAGCTTTTTGCATAATTGGGACGAATATAGGTGCGCAGGAATTCTGGAAGTTTAAATGTGCCTCATCCTCAGAATATAAATGTATCATTTTTGCAACTGTTTTTGCAAAGATAATGACTAGAAATACCAGTCTTTCCTATTACAGAAGAAAAAAACACAGTCTCATACTCAGATTTGGGTCATAAAAGGTGTGGTTGAAAATGAAGGATTTTAAGAAAGCAAAGTTAAAGCACAGATTATTTCAAATTCACATGAAATCAATTCACTGTAATTTCATATGCATATTAAGTAGAAAGACAATTTGGGGGGGCGGAGAAGGTAGGAGCAAGTGAGACATAGTCACTTGAAGACTAATGCATCCCACGTTTCACCAAAAAAAGGAGATGAAGGAGCAATCTGGTAAGGACTTAGAGCACTGCCTGCCTGTAGCAGGCAGCTGAGCTGCTCAGGAGGAGCCTCGGTGTTCCATGTTGATGGAGATGGTTCAGGACTGCAAGCTGCGTGCCAGCAGCTGCTATTCAGATTGAGTAAAAAGGACAGCTTGCAGTCCATGGAGGAAGCAGGTTACCCCCGCCAAGTACTACAGTTTTACATGTAACAAGGTCTATCTTTGATCTGTTTTCATTGCAGTATCTGGGTGTGAAAGTGCATATATAGGCATGATGTTCTTATGATACAGAGAAGAGCTGGCATCGATGATACAGATGATGAGATAGAAACTAAAACGCACAATAGTTCTCTGCTCACTCCAGGTGCTAACAAACACCAAAGTTCCACCCTGCTGTACCTCATAAAGCAGAATCTCTGAATAGATGATAAAATGGGAGATGATTTTAGATTTTTTAGTTATGCTACCTGTAGCTGAAAGGAAGTTCTAAAATATAGGTAACTGGGCTGTTTGAAGGGTTTGCAGTAGCTCTGTGAAAGCTGCAGGGAAGAGGAGTCTGATTTATCCCTCCTCTAATTTCATCTCTAGTCTTTCCTACCTAAATCTTGCTCAGCCTCTTCCTACCTGCCCCAACAGAGAAATTTCTCTACTGCACTCCTGCAAAAGCCCAGAAGAGAAAAAGAAAGGTAATGTGTAAGCAGTAGAGGTCCTCAGAGCAAGATGATTTTTAAGGTCCCTTCCAACCTAAACCATTCCATGATTCAATGATTTGATGAATACTGGGTTTGAATTTTTTAAGGTCTTTCATGGGATGGCCAACTGCATGAAAGAGGGCAAGGCAACTAATTATGGACATTACAAAAGATAAAGGCGAAAGATTAATGAAGAAGAATCCAGGTTGAAGCACCTTTGCTAACACTTTGCTCTTCACAGCTTTTCTAGGGCAGTGCTCAGGTCCTGAGGGAGATGGGAAGTGGCACTGTTAATGGCACTAAGCATAATAATCAATTCTCGATAATATCATGTCAACCAAGCTAATAAATTGGGAATTACATGTTTCCTGCACATTTCTGCCTATGTGAGCCAGGATTTGTTTGATAATAGAATATCAAATACTCCTGCTGGAAAAAACAGTCAAAAAAGCTGCCTGCATTAATGACAGTGTGGAGACAGCTGTGGGAGGGAAGGAGATACTGGGGGACCTGCCTGGCAACTTGATTTGCAATAAACTTGACTCCATTTGAATTCCATGCAGATGCATGGATCTTGTCACTGCAGAGATAGATCCTCTTCTCTTGGCATCTGTGGTTGAAAGAAGCTTCTGGGGAGTCTCTTCCTAGTGTCTTCCGAGCTTCAGTTGACAAAAATTGGTGAACAAGCTCCTGTGGTTATTTAATTTTAATAGAACTGAATTTGCCCAGAGCTACCAGAAATTGCTCTGCTACTCCTTCCACTGCTACCAGACTGTCTATTAGTACCCAAGAGTTTGTCATAGAAAAATCCTCCACTGATGGCAGACAAGGGGAAAAAATTCATTTTAGACTCATAGCTGTAGTGCAGCTTGTCCCCAGTGGTCACACCATGTCCTAGCAGAAACCATCAGCCCTCCTGGCCTGCCAGCAAGGTGTGAAACAACAAATGAAGTGTCCAGGCAGCACAGACTGAAGCCAGACAGGGGAATGGTCCAACAATTTCATAACAGGCCTCCTCCTCCTCCTTTGTGCTGGGGCCACTCCTCTTTGTGGCTGCCCATTGGCCCAGGTCCAAGAAGGAGGATGAGTTGCTGCCAGAGCCAAAGAAGGTGCTTTCTAAGCAGAAGAGGGCACAGCATTGGCTGCAGAAGACAGCCTGGAGCCAAGTCCTGGTGAGCAGGTGATTCCTGGGCCTGGTGCAGCAAAGGTCAGCTCAGTGCATTCAGAACAGTGAGCCCTGCTCTCAGAAGATGCCTGCAGGCTCTTGCTTTCAAACAGATGGGAGTGATAAAATGTGCTCTTTAACATCATGGCCCCAGACCTTGCAAGAGGTGAAGACAATTTTTATTTTCAATTTAATTTAAAAATAAAAACATCTGGAATAGCTCAGCATTTGTCATTTTGTAGCCTGCTGTCTGTGGCTTCCCACCCAACCTTTGCTTTCCAGAAGCACCTTCATCTGGCCCTGGAGGCCAGAGCCAGCTCTTTCTTCTGCTGCCACCCCTGTGCACCCCCTGGGATCCATCCAGGTGCTCGTTCTGTTCTCCTTAATGAAAAATGAGTTGGATGCCTCCAGATGCTTTTCAAGGTCTTGCTGTGTCTATGCAGGGTTTCTGGGAATGTGAGGGAGATGGAGAGCCGGGACAGCTCACAGGACCTCCCCTGGGCCCTCCTGCACATGCCAGAGATGGGCAGGGATGGCACCTAGTGCAGGCTGATGGGTGGATTGGAAAAAAAAAAAGATGCTCCTGAGGAAAAAATCTTAGTTCTGCATGCACATCTTGGATTGGCACTGTCCCTGAGGATGGCAGCAATTTTTAGTCCATCTATATTTTGCTTGGCATTTCACAGACCTGTCCAGCTGCCAAAACACATTTTTGGTACCTCATTTGCAAAAGGTTTTTCATGCCTCTTTCCCTCCTTGTCACACCAGGCCACTTATCCTGAGTTCTGCCTCCAGACAGGCCCAGCCCTGCTTGTTTTCTCCACTGTGCAGTCAGCTTGCTTCAATGCCTGCTGTGAAATGTTCAACATTCCCACAAAGCCTCATCAAACACTCTTGAGTCCCCCCATATCTGCTGGGCATCTCAGTGGGCTGCAGGGCTGAGCCTGGACTGTAAGGAGTAAGTGGGGCAGTTCCTGTCCTTTCTCCTGGGAGTGTGTTTTAATCCAGAGCTACATCCTTTTACTGGATTTACTCTGGGCCAAATCCCAAACCATTCTACTCCAGACAAGTGTTTCCATCTGCTTCAGGAAGTGATGGATGGGCTCACACCCCTTTGTAAATGGAGCCATGCGGTGTCTGGATAATCTTTGTCCCCATCCCTGGCTTGAGCTGCTTCAGCATCTGCCACCTTGTATCCCACCCTCAACTCCCAACCACCATCCCAGCATCATCCCACCACCCTATTTGTGTCATCTCCCACAGAGTTCCTCACAGCAGGCAGCTTGCACGGGCACGGGGCTCCTGTAAATCCCCAGGCACAGGGATCCTGCAAATCCCCCTGCCCACCACAGCCAGTGCCAGCGGCCAAGGGAACCTGTTAGTAACTAATTGACATGGGCATGATTGACATGCTTTATTAGCTCTGCTTTTATTTGCTCTATTCACAAGGCAGAATATTTCCCCACAATGCTCTATGCCTAGAGCCTGTTTGGTTATCTACAGAAAGGAAAGCACTCAGCAGCACAAAGCTGAACCACCAGAAAGTCAATACGTATTAAAGGATTTGAAATGCTGTCTCTCCACAGCCCCCAACTAAACACATTTTACAAACAGGAAATTCTGAATTCAGTGCTAGTTCTTAATTTTTTTTCCCTTGTTGCACTGTCTCAAGGTCTTTGGGTTTTTTTTTTTCACTGGAGGACAAATTAGTCATACAGAGCCTGGAATTTTTCATAATCCAACTTATTTCCTCTATGTCAAACTTTGTAAAAGGGCCAAACTGGAGATATAAAATCCCTTTGGCAAGAATTCTGCCCACACACCAGCAGTCCCCGAGAATTATTCCCAGCAGGCTCCAAGAAATTAAGGTAAAAACTTTGCTGTTTGCAGCAGCTCCCTAAAACTAGGAATAATAAAAATTGGATCTCAAATTGCAGAAACCTTATGTGTCATTTTGGGAAGAAACCTGGAGCAGCCGTTTGTGTGAGCATCATCTGTTGGCTGCATTACTGCTTACAGGCTGCAAGGTGCAGCCCATGGCATAACACGATGGACAGTCCCAGCTTTAGGGAGCATTTTCTGGATGAACAGCAAGGCAGATGGCAGCAGAAATCACCAAATAATCCAGCAAGTTGCACAAAATCACCCATCCTCCAGAAGGGGAGGATGTCTCTACCTGGGCCCACCGTTCTGATACCCTCTAGAGCAGCCTGACAAATGTTGCAGTTAAGGATGCCCCATCATTCCCTTTTCCTAAACAAATAGCATATTTTGACCTCAGCAGCTGAGAAAATGAATTCAAGAAGAAAATTAATTCAGCATTCAGGGTATTTGGCCACTCCTCCTGTTCAATTATTTTAAGAAAGGGCTAAAAATCTGCAGCAATTTACTATCTGACTTTCCAATTAAGGTTTTGATGCGGGTTTATGCCTTTCAAGTGACAATATTTGTTGGGCCATTTGTTCAGCTGCATTGCCTGCATGTGCAAGGCAATTCTTACACAAGAATTGGTTTAATTAAGGTTAATTGGTACATAATTAGAGCCACTGCCAACACAAAAGTGTGGCTGCAGACCAGGGAGAGAGTCGATGTCTATCCAGCTCCAAAGGACAAATGCTGTAAAGGGGACCTTGCATTTGAATGGTAAGAACCTAAACTGCTTCAAATTGTAGCTCCAATTTTTGTAAAACCACATGCCTGACTGCCTGGCAGTGCTCTCCCCAGGGCACAGAGCCCTGTCCCACTCAATGGCGCATTTTTAATGGTAGAAGGTGCTTGTGCTAATGAATCTTTGCAGCTGGATACTCTCATTTCCCAGCACAGGGGAAACATACAGGATGCACCTCCGGGAAGCAAAACTGCACAAAAGGGTAGGAGGGGAGAATGCTTTGAAAAGCTGTGATTTATTGCACCAGAAACTCAACTGAGATTGCTGGCCTGGCACAAACCCAGTGGGAGCAGCACCTCAGCCTTTCTGTGATGCTCCCTGGTTATGCCACCAGCAGCTGAAGGAAAACTGTGAGGAAGTTCTGACATTGGTGCCTTGTTCTGCAGCAGTCCAGAGGGATGATCAGCACAAGAGCACTTGTTATGTTGTGTTTAACTCTCCTCCCCAAGGTTACCTGATGTTTTAGTACTGAAAGCAAAGCCAAAAGAACAGTGTCCAGCTGTGAACTCACCTGCTGCCTTCCATTCTGGCCCCACTTTCAGCTCTCTAAGCCAAGGGCTCCCATCTACCCCTGTCCAGTGCTGCTGGGAACAATGTCCCCCTCTCCTCTGAGGTGAAGATCGCTGGGACAGGGGACCCTGGGCCACCATGCCTCTTACTTCAGATGCTCCCATGGACTCACAGCCCTGGCAGCCTTTCCAGATGGTAAACCTTGCTCCAGCAGTGTGTGAAGACTTCAAAATTATGAAGGAACATGAGATGTGGGGAGTGGAAGCGTGTAAGACAGGAATGAATATACTGGAAAAAAGGAGAAGACCCTATCAGACAGTAATTAAGGTCTGATCATTGTGGTCCTGTGCTGGACACAGTAAATTAGGGAGGGAGGAGTTGTCCTCCATGCTACAGGGGCAGCTGCTTTCTCTGAGTTCTTATTTCAGCACTGACAGAATCCTCCACCTGCTGAGGGAAACATGATTCTTTGCCAAGGATCCCTGCAATTCCTTTACCAAGCAAGGAATTGCAGGGATCTACCAAAAAGGCAATTGCCCTCTCTGCTCCCCTTGACCACAGAGTTTTCTCAAGAAAAGTCTCCATTGCCCCAAGTAAAACACTACAGACATTCACATCCCCAGTGCATACAAATTTCTCCTCCTTACCATAGTGAAAGGAGTAGCAGTGACTCTCCCAGCCAGATCAGCATCAACTTCCCCTCTGCCTCATGCACAAGCTCCTCAGAAGACAGAAAAATGGACAGCAAGACAAAATCAGAGTGAAGAAAAAGCTGTTGTGGGCACAATTCCCTCATCTGTCGCCCTGTCCACACCAGCTCCCAAGAGACAGGGAAGAGCTGTGAGGAGCATTACGTGCAGCCGCGTCAGAAGTACTGGAGGCAACAGATGAATTTATTGATGTTTGAAATAAGCCAAAAGATCCCAAAAGATGTCACAGTGCATACGTGTAGCCCAGATGCTGAAAAGCAGCAAAGATGGATACCCTCTCTCAGCTTCCATCTTGTGCAGACCACAGAAAGCGAAGAGTGAAGCAGTAGAGCGCCGCGCTTTTGTGTGCACTGAAGGGAATTGCAAAAATCCAGCAGCTGCTCATTCACAAGCACAGTCAGCTGCCTGTATGCTCTTGCTTCTTGACAAACTCACCGGTGCCCTTCTTTTCTGCAGCTGCCATCGACTTCTCTGCATCTCGGAGCCTAAAGGAAAGCGCAAGAATTTCCACGGAGGGCTGCAGGAGGACTAGGTAGAAGCACAGGAAAGTAGTCCAGGAACTCCTTCCATACGAATGCTAATGTCAATTGAAGAGGCAAGCGAGCGGCAAAGCACCTTCCTCTAGCAGTCTGAAAGATGCACTCACAAGCCCGGTGTTTTACATCCGGCTTAGTTCTTCGCCTCTCAGAAGCTGCCTCGCTCTCCGTCTCCCGGAGGCGAAGAAGCGGCTTCTTCTCGCACAGAGCGCAGTGCCGGTGGCCGTGAGCTCCGGAGCGCCGCTTCTGCCGAGACACGCCCGGCAGCGGCACTTGCCTTCGGACAGCTCCGGATCTGCGGCTTCTGCCTCTCTTGTCGCCTGCATCTTAGCGAAAAGCTTTTCCACTACGTCTGGAAAGGAGAAACTGTGCTAGCGCAGCACACATCCCCCGATCTTGCCCCTGAGCTTTGTAGTTGCTGCACATTCAAGAAGCACTCCTCTTTCCTAGTTAAGCTGCAAATTGCTTTCAGATCGCCGTGCTCTCTGCCCCCTCCTCCCCGGGGTGAATAGACACAGGCACATGAAAGCCTCGCAAAAGCAAAAGATCCCAAAAGATGTCACAGTGCATCTGCGTAGCACAGATGCTGAAAAGCGGCCAAGCTGAATAGCCTCGCTCAGCTTCAGTCCTGTGCAGATCACAGAAGGTGAAGAATGAAGCAGTAGAACACCACGCTTTTGTGCGCACTGAAGGGAATTGCAAAAATCCAGCAGCTGCTCATTCACAAGCACAGTCAGCTGCCTGTATGCTCTTGCTTCTTGAAAATGTAACCCACTGCCATGGGACCTCCTCTCCAAAGCTGGACTTAGCACTTTCTTAAACATTCATTGCGGCAGGTGTGTGCAGAATGCAAAGCGTTCTTCCTCCAAACAGCTTTGGAAGAACGCACAACACCCTGCTCCTTGGCACTCCTCTACTCAACAAGACATGTCATCCAATTTTTCACTCTCACATCTCTCCTGATGTCTTTCAGCAGCTGGTCATTTAGAAATAGTCTGTAGAAGTAAAAGGCAGCCCTTGGCTGCACGTTTTCCCTTGCACCACGTAAACCACATCAAACTCACTGGTGCCCTTCTTTTCTGCAGCCACCATCAACTTCTCTGCATCTCGGAGCCTAAAGGGAAGCACAAGAATTTCCACCAAGGGCTGGAGGCTGTGATGTACGTGTTGGTATTTCGAACTGTGAAGGAGTGGTCAGAGAGTACCACGAACTTACAGCACTTTGCAGATTGTATAGGAATAGGGGGTCCGTGTTGAACATGGTGCAAATATAATTTCTGCATGTTCCAGGGGAAGGCTCTGCACAAGGGTGTTGTCAGGCACATTTTCTCCAGGCGAGATGTAGGCAAAATGCTTTCCGTCTAGATTTTGATGCCAAGAGAGGCAGATTGTGGGGAGATGCTGCGCTGACAAGGTTAGTGCATGGTCTAGGCATCTTTCTGATGAAGCACTGCACCGGAGAGCTTCACAGCCAGAGTGTTTTGTGAGAGAAGTAGATGACGAATTGCCTCCAGGAGAAGAAATGTGGCACAGCTTATCAGAGGCAAAGAACAAAGCCACAAAGCACCGGTCTTGTGTGAGCAGCGTTCAGATTGCTAGAGGAGAGTGCATGCCACTCGGCTTCCTGCCAAATTCCTGTTAGCATTCGCATGGTGGAAGCTCATGAACAACATTCTTCTGCTTCTACCTAGTCCTCTTCCAGCCATATGCAGAAACTGTTGCGCTCTCCTTTAGGCTTCCAAATACGAAGAACCCTATGACAGATGCAGCAGAGTAAAGTTGTAGAAAGTTCGTCTGATGTGGATTACCTGCGGAAGAGGGAGAACACAGCCCAGCACAGGCTTTTACTTCTACAGCCTTTTTCTGTGGGAGCAGGTGCTGAAAGTCCACAAGGGAGTTGTGAGTGTGAAAAATGGGATGGCACATCTATTTGGGAAAGAGAGTGCAGTGTGTTGTGCGTGCTTTCAACGTTTCTTGGAGAAGGGGCACTTCAAGAACGCCTATTGTTTTTCCCCATAATACCTGGAAAACATGGTCAGATCATGGTGCTCTCTGCATAGTTCTTCCCAGCTGTGCACATCTGTGCACATTGCAGCTTTAGGAGGACTAAAGATCCCCAAAGATGTCACCATGGATATGTGCTGCATCCATGCGGAGAAGTGGCAAAGCTGAGTGCCATCGCCTGTCTTCTACAATGTGCAGATGAAGGAAGGCAAAAAATGAAGCAGCAGAGCACAGGGCTTGTGTGCACAGTGTACCAAACTGCAAGCCTTCAGCAAAAGCTCGTCCACAAAATGAGTCAGCAGAGAATAAGCTTGCTGTTTGGAACAGTAATGTGCTGCCATTACGCCTCATCCCAAAACAGGGAGACAAGCACTTTCCACCGAGGGATGGAAGAGGACAAAGTAGAAGTACAAGAAAGTTGTCCATGAACTTCCTCCATAAGAATGCTAATGTGAATTTGGCAGGCAGATGAATGGCATGCACGCTTCTCTAGCAATCTGAACGCTGCGTACACAAGCCCAGTGCTTTAGGGCTTCGTTCTTTGCCTCTTGGAAGCCGTAGCGCTTTCATTCTCCTGGGGGCAAATCGTCACCTACTTCTTGCACAGAACACTGTGTCAGCTGTGAAGCTCTCCGGCGCACTGCTTGGACCAAAAGACACCTAGACCTTGCACAAACGTTCTCAGCACTGCATATCTCTGCAATCTGCCCCGCTTGGCATTTAAATCTGGATCAAAAACATTACGCCTACATCTCACATGGAGAAAATATGCCTTGACAATACACTTGCACAGAGCCTTCTCCTGGAACTTGTAGAAACTTGCATTTTGCACCCCTTCAAGCAGCAGTCCTCTTTCCTATACAACCTGTAAACTGCTGCCAGATTGTGGTGCTCTCTGCCCCCTCCTTCCCAGCTCAAAGTATCAGCGTGCAAATCACAGCCTTGCAAAGACAAAAAGTCCCAAGAGATGTTGCACTGCATAGGCATAGCCCTGGCGCTGAAAAGCAACAGAGCTGAATGCTTTCACTGAACTTCAATTCTGGCGGATCACTGGGGGCAACAAATGAAGCAGTACATCACCGGGCTTTTGTGTGCAGTGAACGGAATTGCAAAAATCCAGCAAGATATCATTCACAATCAGAGCCTCCTTGGTATGCTCTTGCTTCTTGAGGATATAATGCACAGCCCTGGGACCTCATGGCAAAAGGTGGAGATAAGCACTTTCTTAAGAATTCACTGTGGCAGGTTTCTGCGAAACGCAAGGTGTTCCTTCTCCAGACAGCTTTGGAAGAGCGTACAACTCTTTGCTGTTTGGCACTCTCCTCCTCAGATAGATGTGCCAACCCATTTTTCACTCCCATGACTCTCATGGCAGTTTAGAGCACCTGCTCCCACAGAAAAAGGCTGTAGTAGTAAAAGCCATCCATGGGATGCGCCTTCTCTCTTCCTTATCAAGTAATCCACATCAAACTCACAGGTGCACTGTCTTCTACACTTCTCTGCTGCATCTGTCATAGGGTTCTCAGCATATCGAAGAGTAAGAAAGCGCAAGAGTTTCCAGAGAGGACTGAAAAAGGAATAGGTAGCAGCACAAGTATGTTGTTGAAGAAGTTCTTCCATAAGATTGCTGATGTGATTTTGGCAAGCAGGCAACTGGCAGCCATGTTCCTTTAGCAGTCTGAACGCTGCGCACGCAAGTCCGGTGCTTTGCGGCTTCATTCTTCGCTGCTTGTAAGCTGAGGTGCTTTTGTTCTCCCAGAGGTGAATAGGCGTCTGCTTCTCACATGGATTGAGTGCACTGATTCTTCCGAAAAAGGCTCAGGCCAGGCACTTGCCTTCTCAGTGTTACATTGCCCCTTATTCTGTGTTTGCCACCATCTGAATCTTACTGAAGGGCTTTTCGACTATGTCTAGCAAGGAGAAAATACACCACGGCAACAGACTTGCCCGGAGTTTGCCTCTGAATCTTTCATTTGCACCACATTCAAGGGGCAGCCCTCTTTCCTACATAACCTGCATACTGCTGTTAGATTGCAGTGCTCTCTGTGCGCTCCCTCCCAGCTCACAATGTGATTACACATAAAACTCCGATAACGACATTATTTATTATTAATTGTTTATTATTTATTATTATTAAAACTGAATCTACATCTAACCAAAACAAACCAAAGCAACCCAAAACAGACAAAATTAAGTTTAGCTTCGTATTTTGCTTGTATTTTTTATCTGAATGGCGAAACAAGTCTGCTAATCATAGAGATATAAATATGAAATTTCTCGTGAAGGATAGGGTTATGTCCTAACAAACACAGAGTTTGTGTTAGTTGAAGCTATTATTTCAGAAGTTCCATACTATTCTTACTCCATGGACTAAATTAAAGGAGATCCCAAAAAATCAATAGACTAGGATGGCAATACACATTCTGGTATTTGATACCTGCATACAACTTTGCTGGAAAAGTTTGGGAGGAAATTTGGCTGTGCTACGTGATTACTATTCAGTTCTCTAATTCCATGTGGCCTTTATTTGCACAACTGTATAACAGTCTTAATAATACAGCACACCAGTAATCTTAGATAATTTATATATTTTTGAAGTCTTACTGTAAANGAAATTTGGCTGTGCTAAATAATACAGCACACCAGTAATCTTAGATAATTTATATATTTTTGAAGTCTTACTGTAAAATATTGACTGTAACAAGCTCATCTCAGTGTATTTGTTTCAGAATACGGATTATGGATACCATTAATTATATTACCAACAATTTATGTTTCAAAAGTTGAAATAACTTTATCTCATGTGTCATACATTGATGGGATACTTTATTTACATACTTAATACTTCACAGAACTTACATTAAAAATTATTTCATTTTTTAAATCATATGAGAAAGAAAAATTGCCTAGTAAAAAATAAAATAGGAGGCTAAAAAGAATAAGTCACTCATTCTCAGACAGAATGGTAAAAATAAGGAAAAACAATTGAATGTTCACTATAAAATGTAATCAGCAAATACAAACAGAAAGAAATTATGGTGTCAGAGGAAAAAAGTGAGACCACTTTTCAGCAGTGCTTAAGTGTTGCACAGAAAAGGAGTAAGAGGAAAGTGGAGGGAAAAAAGAGGGGGAAAAATAAAGAAACTAACAAAAGAAAAGGAGGAAAATTAAAAAGGAAAAAAGAAGTAAAACAAGCTGCGTATTGAGATCTTTGCATTGAGTGACATTACATGGGGAATTTCAAACAAGATGGTCAGTCACTGTGCATTAATTGCCCCAGCAGCCTCACCTGCATTCTCCACCCCTGCTCTGCTTGCCTGGATCAGATGCTGTGGGACTGGCTGTGGCCATGATTACCCACAGCCTCTGCCAGGGTCACCCGGGGCTCCAGCTCAACTCAGGGAGCAGCCCTGCTCTTTGCTGCTCCCTGACCTACATGACCACGTGATCAGGATGCGTACAATCCAATCCTTTAATCACATGTGAAACATCTCCTGCTTATCCTTGGTACGCACAAGAGATTGTCACATGTGACCATTTCTGTATCTGCACCATAGGATAGTAACTGTTTACAGGGGTCTTATTTACTCAAAGGATGGTCACTTCTGCATAGGAACAATGTGGAGTTTCTGAAAAGGTCAGGTTTTTCACTCAAGGTCTTAGTCAATACTTTGCAAATACACACTGGTACAGAAAACATTTTTCACCTGGGAAAATCTTAGGGACAGTTTGAAATTCTGACTTGGAGAGGTCCTCTGCAAATTGGTCAGCAGCTTTTTTTGGGAAGATGACTAAGATTCCAGTAATAAACTTCTCTCCAGTCAGTCCATTATCTCAACTATGCAGATAGCTTCACAGGGAGTCTCTGAACCACACCAAGAACTAGTGACTTAAGTGCATTGGGTGTGCACGGAAGCTCAGAACTCATATCCTGTCATACAGCAATTATAACTGAAGAACAAATTTGAGTCTAACTTGCAAATTATATTTCATACCTTTCACAAACAAGACAGAAACTAACAAATGAATTCTTCTGCTGATGCTGTGGTATCAATGCACGGGTGGCCCCCGATGAAGGGGAGAGAATGATGATGCATCTGACTCCATCATCAGAAGGCTAAAGAATTACTTTATTATTCTATGCTATATACATTATATCTAAACTGAATCTGCCTTGCACTCACCCTTGCTCACAACTGCACAGAACTGCACTCATCTCTCATTCTCTCTCATGACTGTCTTGTGACAGTCTGGACTCACACACACTTCTTGGCCCTGATAGGCCAAGGGAACAAAACATCCTCACTTCGGGTAAATAATCTCTATATTGCATTCTACTCTAGTACAACACAGGCACAGCAAGTAAAATAAGAATTATGTTTTTCCTTCTTCTCTGCT
>VYZP01072661.1:65741-79076 GCA_013400635.1 Hypocryptadius cinnamomeus | reverse complement strand
TCTTTCAGTGTGAAGCCAATTCCCCTTGTCCTGTCACTATATTACTGCCCTTGTAAATAGTCTTGCCTCATCTTTCTTGTAGGCTCCCTTCAGGTACTGGAAGGCTACAATTAGGTCACTCCAAAGCCTTCTCTGGGCTGAACAATCCCAATTCTCTCAGCTTTTCCTCACAGGAGAGGTGCTCCATCCCTCTAATTAACTTGGTGGCCTTCTCTGAACTTGCTTCAACAGGTCAATGTCCTTCCTTCAAGTGTCATTCAGGCAAAACCAATGTTAATCTTAGTAATTCAGAGTATTATTCAGGACACATACCCCAGTTAATTCCTGTTTAATTTGTGATGTCCCATGGTTGCAGAAGTACTGCCCTTCCTCAGTACTTTTCCTTCCCTTGCTCTGTCCCTCTCTCTCATCTTTCCTTAATTCTTTGGTCACCCTAATTCACCTCTTCTCTCAGACAGTCCTTTGTTTGCAAATCTGCCAGTCAGGCCAAGTCAAGCTCTTCCTACAGTACTTCAGAGTCTTAAGTCCAACAGCTTCCATTCCCCCTTCTCTGGTCTCTGTATTCCTCATGCAGTGCAGGGGGAATACTCACTGCCAGTGCAGAGCATCAGAATAAAAGGTTGTCTCTGAGAAGAAAGGTGGCTTCAATTTTTCTGCCTTAGGCCAAGAATGCACCTGATCCAAAATAATACGTCACTAGCAGTGGAAAGACTTCTGTCTGTTTCTGGGGTTTTAGGAAGGCTGTGAGGAACCTTTAGGGTTGAGGGAGAATTGGATTTGGGCTCAAAATTTCTGCCCTCAGAGATTGTGGATTTTCAACAGGTCTGTTTCTTTAGTGATTAAAAAGACACTGATGTAAACACAAATAAAAAGAGGAGTTCACTAATACATTTGTCATATCCCCAGCCTACTGGGAGGTTCTGCTTATTGTTCCTATGTGTTTTTTTCTCTTTCCAATCTGAATGCTGCTCCTGAGATGACACAGATAACTACAAGTCTGCAGTGTTCTGTACCTACACTGATGCCATCTGCACAATGTCCTTGATCATGACTAAAGATGAGCTCTAGAGGTCTGGCTTCACTATTGCTAGGCCAATTACTAACAGCCAAGCTTGTAAGAGTTTTGGAGTTAGGCAAAGGGCAGATTTGCTGCTAGTACAGGGAGGTGAAGCAGGATGGAAGAATCTACCTGCTGCTGGCTTTGAGCTCTATGGCTCTTGCCCTCTGAGCCCACTGCACAAAAAGAAGGATGTGTTTTCACAGGTGCAAGCATTGTGCTTGTTATAGAGGAGAGCCTTTGTGTTCCCTGTGTTCCCCGAAAAAAAAAATAACACAAAGCATATAGGTTTGAAATATACACTGTGCATCTCCAGTGGGAATGGGGCAGACCTAGGTACTTACAGTCTTCTGTGGCTGACAGGAAACACTGTCATGCAGAGAGTGATAGGTAATGTTTGTTCTCAGACCCATGAGGTTCTTTGTACAATGTCAACATCAACTGCAGACAAACATTTGAGGGTCAGAATTGGTGGACCAAACTGTAACTATCTTTTCTTACATGTCTCTACAACATTCATGATTCACTAGACTTTTTAGGCTCCAACACAAATCTAACTTGTACAAGTCATAAACCAACCTGCAATTACCACAGCACCCATATGAAAACACCTTTCAAGAGAGAGCAGATTTCAGTTTGAAGCCTGGTTATTACACATAATAAGCCAAATTCTTCACTGACGTCAGTGTGGAAGGGGTGTGAGTCACCACTGAATTTGGACCAGTTTTAGTCGAGAAGATGGAAATGATAAAATGCACCTTGGCACTGTCCTTTTAGTGCAAATGAAATTTGCCCAAACACTGTTGCACTCACTGGAGTGAGTGGATGGGCCTGGGCATAATGAAAATGCTCTTTTTTTCATCTGCATGTGCTTCCTATGACCAAACAATGTGTGCCTTCTTTTTGAAAGAAAACCAACTACATTTTATGCAGCAAACTAGCTTTTAATCAATGCTGAGTAACAGTGATGCTCCCTGCCTGCCTTACCTTTTATTGCAGCAGGACCATCTCTTCAAGATGGACTTTGCCATTAGCATCATTATCTTTTTGATTAAGTGCTAGGCAGGGTTTGGGCACAGGATGTTTGGTAGTGTGGTAGATTACCTTACTTAAACAAATAGTGATCCTGTGCCAGGCACTGCAGCATTCTTGGCAGGCAAAGCAGTAATATGGCAATCATCCTTCAACTTGTCACATGATTCCAGGTATGCTTGCAGATGTCATCTGCAGTTGCCTGAAGCCGTTTGCTTTACAATGACAAGGAGAGAAAAAAGAGCAGAGCTGGGACAGAAGAACTGAGCAGAAAAGCTGTGTGTCTGTTGGTAAACAGCTTTATAAGATTATGTGCAACTTTTAGTGAGCATTATGAGCTGTAGTTAGCTTAATTTCTACTAAAGTTGAACGAGTGAATTTATCTTTCTGCTAGCAATCGAGAAATCAAAAATATTTTACTGACATTTTGCTGTTTAGTGTAAGAATTTGAATATCAAGAACGAAAAATAACAGGCTGTTTACGTCTTTTGTCTTTTTTGAATGTTTGTCTTCTTGGTATTTTAACAGGTCCCTAACTCCTGACAGAATTGGGACCATTAAAAGTGAACAACAGACAGCAGTGCTTGGAATCTCCCTGGTAAAGAAAGTGCAAAGCTTCACTTAGAAGGTCAATGGGAAAGAGTCAAAGTGGGATGATAAGTATGAATGATGATGCAATTGATGATGGATTGGCCCACACTGTGAAAATGAAGGGTGTTCAGCCCAGTTACTTAAAAGGCTGGGATGTTAAGACTGGAGGTCTAGTACAGAACACTCTGCTCTTCATTGATCATAAGTGATGGAAAGTAAACATCTTTGCACAGTGGGTGGATCACATGTGAGACAGCAAGGTTTGAGCTGCAAAATTCATAAAGCAAAACCACAAAACCCCAGAGCTTGGGCTGACAAAATTGGAATCCACAGTCTTGTAAAGCTAGTGTGACAGGCAAGCAGCGGAGCACCAAGACCTCTTTTTCACACTGGAAGTAAAGTCCCAAGCCTGGAATCTCTCTTGCACAGGTGCCCATGTTATATCCTGCAAGGACAAAGACACCTGTTTTGATATCTAATGTACTTGCTGGTATTTTTCTTGCCCATCCCTTCCCATTTCCCAGGGATTCCAATTCAGTTTGTCAGCAATATCAAGAACACCCAAGTGAAGAGGAAGGGAAAAGCCTGCCAGGAGCTCCTGAAGGTGTCACCCTGAAGGGGATGAAAAATGGATGGGTGATAGAGAGGTCTCCTGAGTACACCAGGAGGCAAGGGAAGAGAGCAGAGCTCACCATTTAGTGCAGCTGGGCTGAGTGACTGGGGAGATTGCACAGTGATCACAGGGTACAAGAGACAGTGACCCTAATGAGCAGTACAGCAGTGCCAGTGCAGCTGTGGGAGGTAAGTGGGGATGACTCAAGAGAGGAAGAGGAGGAGGAATATTTAGTCTTTACACTGTTTTTCAGTGTGAAACTCTCCAATGGAGCAGTGCTGCTTTGCTGGAACACTTAGGAAACTTGTAAAATAACACTGATCTGTAGTCTTTTTATTGTTTAACATGGAATAAGCTGTTAGTCTGTACATTCTGTTGGTAGTATGAAGGTAATAGTGAAGGACTTTTTGCTGTATGAAGTGGTAGAAGAATAAACCAGTAAATCTTTCATTTAATTCCTTACACCTGCCACCTAAACCAGACTAGTAAAATGTATTGCATGTTTTATTTTAGTCAGGATTGCCCTAATGAATTCTTATCCTGATTCTTTAAAGTGACCCATGGGACTTGGACTTGACTGCAGTCTGCTGAGGACCAGCAGCACAACAGGAGGCTGGTAAATGTTTAATATCACATTTGTTTTGTGAATTAATTTTGCAGTAGCATTATTGATGCTGTAAACTTTAGTCTGTGATCTTTACAGAAATACAAACGGCTGTTAAAACCAAGAAGAAAAGTTGGAAAGTTTAGCTTCATGCTCTCAGCATAGGCTGGAGGAGAATTTCAGAGTTAGGCTGTGGATTTTATTGGCTGTTAGTCTTTGAGATTACTTCTGCTAGATGTGGACCAGCTTTGAACTGTGCCCAGATGCTTTCTATTAAAAGCATTTTAAGACCATTTTGAAATGACCTACATAGGAGGAGGATAAAATGATAGCAGTGCATCCTTCACAAGTTCAGTAGCTGCTGTACATTCTCTTGGTGGTACAGTAGGAAGGAAACTTCAGGGGCCAAAAGAAGCTCAGCTGTGAGGGCAGGCAGATTTTCTCACATGGAGGATGGGTCTGCCCTAGTGCCCACACCTGTGAGGCTGGTCCTGCATTTTCTGTGTCAGGCTCCTGCAGGATGGGTACCAGGGCTGGTGTCTGAGTGCCTTCTGTGGGCCATGGCTGGGGTGCTCTGAAGGGACAATGCAGGGCGGGGGCCATCCCTGATTATTCCTGTGTGACAGAAACCACTTCTGTGGCACAGCTAACCTGGAAGCTGTGTCTGAGCTGCCTCTGACTCCTGTGCATGCTGGAATTGTAATCTGGTGTCTTAGTTACTGATTCATCTTTGCCCATCAGAGTTCAGATACAAATATTGTGTAGGCAGTAGAGGGAGTGTTTGGCTGGTGTGTCAGCTCCTCTACACCAGCTTTGAGAATGGAGCACTGCCAAGGGGCACTCTTCTGCTTCTGCTTTTGGATTCCTATAGCTGCATTCCCTTCAGTGAACACACAAAAAGGAGAGGAAAAGCTACTTAGGAACAACCTTTTTCCACCCCCTTTCTTCACAGGATTTCTTCCAATTTCCTAAACCACTTTCATCCTGTGATCTGCTCATTTTGTTAGGAGATCTCCCTGCCGTTCAATACCTTCTTGGTGTTTGAAGTGCTCAGCTGACAATTCTGAACAGTTATTTGTTCATATGCTTCCACTGTGATTTTTTCCAGAGACACAGTACCAAACATATCAGATTTTAAGGAGTGTCTGGTTGATGCTTAGTCATATGGTTTAGTTTTGGGCAGTCCTGCAAGGAGCAGACAACTGAAATTGATGATCCTTATAGATCCCTTTCAACTTGAGCTATTCTATGATTCTGTGACATTTGCAGCCATAAAGAGTGTGACGTTCATACTTTTAACTGGGGATCCTGACAACCTGTGCTGTCCTGAATGATGCAAAGGTGGGAGGAATATGGCTCAAGAAGGCAAATAGGTAAAATGCCCATGGGATGATCAGTAAAATGAAAGGCTGCAAAACCTTAATGGGACTTGGCATGGTATTGATAAAGGGTTTCTAAGTAAGGACAAACAGATGAACAGATCGTATCCTTCCCACACTACTAGTGTCTCAGTCTTACTAAGTTTTGGCTTTGGATCTTGGCTTTGTCTAAACCTTCCTTTGCAATCTCCTGTGAAGATGCTTTCACTTTTGCTAACCATTTTCTCAGCCTGCAGGCTCACACTCTTTCCCAAAAGGTTGGCTTCTCACCACCCACCCTTCTCCCTCTCCTGGTCTCTGATTTTCAGAGTAATCAGTAAATGTATCGTCTGCATGCGAATGCACATCCTTCAGCACGTACCATGTGGCTCATCTAGGCAGATGCACAGATCCACATAATACTGAATTCATTTTGTCCATGGATCTCTTTACCTGAGTAGGAGCCAGAAATCCTGACAGCTTAGACATCTTAGGGCAGGAAACTCTGATCATAGGGCTCAGGGACACGGCTGGAAATTCTGTTCATTGAAGTCTATGTTGTTTCCTGCCTCAGTCTTTTTGTCGGGTGATGGACTTGGAAAGGATTTGGGTAGTGAAGCAGGGAACCACCCACAAACTGACCACCTGGGAGAGGAGCAAGGGGGCAGACTTGCCAGTGGATGTAGCCACCCCGTGTCCTTCCTGTTCTTTACCAGGTGTACACAAACACCTGCAGAATCAGTGCTTCACCAGGGCTCCTCAACTGGGCCAGTAGCATTTACAGGCTTATCTTTGTGCACAGGGAAAACCTCTTCCTGCTGCTTCTTTGTTCCCCGAGGAGAGAAAATGGAACCGTCGCACTGGCTGCTTTTAAGTCGCTAAGTCAAGAATTTCGGCCTGAGCCTTTGCTTCTAACGTTGATGTCATGAGCAACAAGCCAAGCACCTTTTCTGGAATGATGGATAGAAGGAAGGTGTGTGTATGGCTCGGCTCTTGGCAGGCAGATGGCGCCAGATGGGCGCTCGGCGTGGCAAAAAACCTCTTCTGCCGGCTGGATGAGGGCAGTCGGATAAAACCCCTGGCAGGACAAGCAGGAGTACCGGTGCTGTGTCTGCCACACTGAATGGTTATCAGAGCTGTGCTGCAGTGAAAATACATCCGCAGCAAAGCTTTGGTATGGGGAGAGTTGGTTTTCCCGAGTATCACAGAGAATTGTGGTTTTTAAGACTACACGTTGTGTGACAAAAATAAAGAAAGAAAAAACAACAAATATGTTTAGAATCATAGAATGACTCAGGTTGGAAGGGAGCTTAAAGATCATCTCGTTCCAATCTTTCACTAGACCAGGTTGCTCAGAGCCCCATCCTTCCTGTGGCCTTGAACACTGTCAAGGATGGGACATCCACAGCTTCTCTGGGCAACCTGTTCCAGTGCCTCACCACCCTCACAGTAAAGAATTTCTCCATAATACCTAATCTAAACCTACTCTCTTTCAGTTTTGAAGCCTTTATCCCTTGTCCTGACACTACATGCCCTAGTAGATAATTTCTCCCATCTCTCTTGTAGGCTCCCTTCAGGTACTGGGAACCTGTTGGTTTTGTTTTGGGTTTTATTATCATGTGCAAGACATCCTTATCATGCTTCCATGTTACTCTGCTACAAATAAGGGAGCATTTTCTTTACTGACTTTGGTTCTATTATCTTTACCGTGATCTTAGGTATATATCCCCATGGGACTTTAGGGAAGAACAGCAGAAAGATGCTTTACAAAACCGAGAAACTGCCTGGAATCAAATCTCCAGGTCCTGGGGAAGTGAGGGACTTCAGGATTTGCTACTTCCCAGAGCTCCCTCTTTTTCTGCTGAGGTGAACAACTAAAGGAGGGCAGGTGAGTCACTGTATAAGAAACAGAACTAAATCAGCTGAATCAAAACATGATCAATCAAAGCATAAGAGAAAATTTTGAGTGTCCCTGAAGACCTTCACAAAACACCAAATTCTGATAGTAAAAACATGGAGTGTATGAGGGGCCCAGTTTTGGACCACTTTTTCTGGGCAGTCACAGATACAGGATAGATGACAAGTTATATTTGCAGCTGCAGCCTTCAAATGCCTTCTGTTCTTTCTAGATTCTCCAATTATTGACAAATTTGTCCTCGAGCTTTTTGCTACACACAGTGTCACTGTGAAGAACCAAGCACACTACAAGCATTGAGGTCCCTTCCAAGGCAAAGCCAAGGCCCAAAGTCACATCACGGACAGCATGGAGGAGATAGAGGAAGAAAACGTGGTGTTGGAGAAAGCCAGTGACTGCATTACAACCAAAACCTTGGTGAGAAAACATAGTGGAGCCATGGTGCTGAATCTGAAAACTCACTGTGTCTGCAGAGGAATGAGTGATAGGAAAAGGGGCAATGGCTTCAAGGGTACGTTTGGATTGACATTAGGAAGAAATTCCATACTGTGAGGGTGGTGAGGCACTGGAACAGGTTGTCCAGAGAAGCTGTGGATGCTCCATCCCTGGAAGAAAAGGTTGGATGTGGCTCTGAACAACCTGGTCTAGTGGAAGATGTTCCTGCTTATGGCAGAGGATTGGAAGGAGATTATCTTTAAGGTTTCTTCCAACCAAAACCATTCTGTGAAAAACTAATTTTGTTAGAAAACACTGCTGAACCATCTTCTGGGAGTTACAGTTCAGGTACCTGGTCTAGTTGAAGCTGTCCCTGCTTATTGCAGGAGGATTGGACTAGATGAGCTTTAAAAATCCCAGCTCAAACTGTTCTGTGAGACCTCTTGTTCCTATATTTGATCCCCAATGACAGCAATTTTCTAGTCCCTATTCCCAAGGCCAGAATGCATCACAGGATATACGAGGCAAACAGCAAGTCTGGGCTATTGAAACATTTAGGAAAGAAAATCACCAACTTCAAGCAATATATATCATTTTTACCTAAAACTTTGCATTTTTTGTCCAAACTTCCTATGGATTAGGGAAGACGTTTCTGAGCTACTCTGTAATGCACAGCAGAAAGAGCTCATTTTCAGAGTAAGTGCAATAATTGAAATGTTTAAACATTTGAAGTGACCAAGAGACGTAGGTGACAAAGAAATAGTCTTTAGTAAAGCATTGTGATCATGAGTAAATCTAAACTTGGCTTCCTGCTATACATACATATATTTCTTTGTAGACAAAAATATAACACATGCACACAATTTGGAGTCAATAAATTGTTCTGTGCTAGTTTGATTTTCCTCTGTGTAGAGACTCTGAGAGAGGTGTCTCACAAAAGTTGCTTGAGTGGCTTGTTACCCACAAGCAACAATGAGAGACCAGAACATTCAGCACCTCTGAAAGTCACACCTATGTGTTTGGGTATCTAATTTTGACTGCTTTTTCCTGAATTAGACCAGAACTCACTTGAACATGTGGCTGATTTTGTTGTATCCATCAGATAGCAACCGTATGATCCATGCTTAACACAGCTTGTGCAACACATGGGAGTGTTCCTGTCAGCAGCAGCATCTGACTAACGAGGCTGTTGCTCTTCTTTTTCTGTTAATATTTTGGTTCTTTCTTGGATTCTTTCCTCTGTCTCATTCAAAATGTTGGGATTTCACATTAATTAAATTGCAATCTCTCGTGGTATTGTCCTGGTTTCTGCTGAGATAAAGTTGATTTTATTCTTAGTAGCTAGTACAACACTGTTTTGGATTTTGTAGCTAAGTAGTGCTTTCTCTTATTAAAGGACTACTCAGTTTCCCATGCTCTGCCAGTGAGCAGGTGCACAACAAACTGGGAGGGAGCATGGCCAGGACAGCTGGCCCAACCTGGCCAGAGGGATATTCTTATATCACAGAGTATCATGCTCAGTATATAAACTGGGGAGAATTGGCTGGGGGTGCCAGTCACTGCTCAGGGACAGGCTGGGCCTCAGTCAGAGGGTGATAAGCAACTGTAGCCATCTCTTGGGTTTTATTTCTCTCTCTCTCCCTATCTCACTCTCTCTCTCTCTCTTTTTCATCTTCTTGGTTTATCTCAGTCCAAAAGCAATTTAAAAAAAAAAATTACTGATCCCTATGTAACTATTAAAAAAGGACACAGAGATTCCCAGCTGGGGAGAATGAAGTATCTGCAAACAGCAGAGATCAACATGATGAAGGTGTTCTGAGGTGTAGGTAGCTTTAGTACTTAAGGTTCACATTGAGGTTGCCAAAGGCCCTAATGTATGACAAAGAATATAATTTGTCATACATGTTACTATGCTCATCAACCCTTTTAAAGGAAGAGAAAACTCCCATGAGATTCATGAAAGTTGCTTGCATTTTTAATACTGGATTTTTAGTAGCAAAGAACCTGTGCCTAGTTCTGAACTGATCAATATCACAAACTCCAAAGGATTGCAGTAGCCTCAGAAATGCTCAAATGGGCAGATTTTATTTTGTGCCAGTTACAGAGACTTCTTTGTCTATATGAATAAAGCATTTTACAAACAAAAGGTTGTCAGATGCCATCAATAAATAGCCTAAACTATTGATGGAATCCTGTAATAGATACTGAAGTGGGTCTTAGTAGCTGCACATAATTCAGAAGAAAAATGGCCAAGTGTGGAAGCCAGCATAGATGAAAAAACAGAGAATTCTATGTAGTAGATGAAAGCCTTGAGGTTAAATAGTTACTCTGATGGGAAAGCATTCTGGCTCCCTCACATCAGAAGAAATATACAAAACCAATTTAAAGCCTGGAGCTATGATTCTTTTCCTATTTGAAGACTTGCATTATCTCACATTAGGCTTAGGAGAGGAGAATACTCTCTGTCCATATGCACTGTATTCCTTATGACCCCTGTGCCCAAGTGAGAGCCTTGTATAAAAGCCATTAGCATCAAGTTTGTTATGGCATGCTGCACTGGATGACTTTTTTGGTGCCAGGGGGAAGGTTGTTGCATTTTAGCTGAGAATTTCAGAGCAGGACTTGTATTTGGATACACAACTCTCTATTCTTTTGATTGAAAACATGCAGTTTTTTATAACAGTCCATCTTTTGCTCTTCTCATATATTATGGAGGCTGCTGCAAAGTGGGCTAAAGAGCAAAAAATAAGATCTGTATTTTTTAAAATGACTAATAATCAGGGGTACTGTAATCTTTGGCAAATAAACTTGAATAACATTAATAGGATCTTGCAAGTCAGTAAGCACATTCCCTAATCCCAGTCCACACAGCACCTGACTGCTTCCCACAGGACTGTAGGAGGGATTTATTAAACAAGAAGAGACACAAGGGACTCAGAGTCATATAAAACAGGTTGTAGGAAATGTGCTGCAGAGCTCACCAGCCAGCGAGGAAGAGACAGAAGCAAGCCTTTAATGCTAAACACCTCTTCTAAGCACATGTGGAAAATGAGTGGTGGGCAGTGCTCACCAGATGATTCTGTGCCAGAAGCAGCAGGTTCCAGGTGATTCTGTGCCAGAATGTTTGAGGGTTTTTTGGGTTTTTTTTAAATGGCCAACCTTTAAACAGTGTCTCCATTATGTGCCATGTTAGGAACCACATTGCTTTGCTGGACAGAATTTTCTCCATGTTTCTTAAGGCTCTTTTTATACCCCAAAACCCTGCAGGTTTGGCATCCTGAGATGGGACCAGCTCTGTATTCACATCTGGAAGCTGTGGACTCTCCTGCTGTCACAGAGCCTTCAGAACTGCTGAAGGTGGTGGATTTTTCAACTCCAGCCTTGGCTTAGCCTGGCAGGGAACCAGACCATGGAGATGCTCTGTCAGGATACACATTAGAGACATGAGTTGAAGACACCAAAAAGCAGAAAAAATGCACCAGGATCCCTATCTCTAGTACCACTTACAGACAAATACTGCTTCTGAACCCAAGCCATGAGTGAAGCTGGTATGGGAGAAGCAGTGTTGTTAGAGGAAGGAATTCTAGCAATGTCACCTTCAGGTAAGACCTGTGGTATCCATCTAGCTGGAACTCCTATCTGGAAGCTGTTACTTTCTTTTGTTTTTAAGATATACCACATTTTGTAAAGCTTTATCAGATTCATCTTGCACTATAAAAAAGCATTTATCATCACAGCTTGGCTGGGTATTGTTCAGTTTTCAGAGATTCTGAGAGGCAATGGAGAGCAGCACAAAGTTGTGCAATCCTTAAGCCAAACTTAAATAATTCTGCCATCCTCCTTGGTAAGCTGTCCCCTGAATGACTGTGTCAGTATAATGGAGTAATAGTTGTTTTTTCCCACCACATGACTTCTCACATCACACCTCACATGTGGTTACTGTTGGAAGATTCTCTGATTTCTGACATGGATTCAGTATTCTGAGTATGGGTTAGGACAGTTGATGCTACAGTAAACAAACCATCATGTTTGAAACAGCCATTTGCTGTAAATATGTGGTGTTACTGAGACAGGATTATAATCCTTTCAGGCCCTCAGTGAGCACTCAGCATTCTGGCACCAAAAGCTGAAGTAATATTAGCAGAGGTCATGCTTCAAGTACACTAATTATGTCTTGAGAATGAAGATATGAAAGAGAATGACCTGCCATGAAATCCCTAGCTACCTTACTAATTGAGGTAGCAAAGCATCTGTCTTTATTGTTTAGAACTTGTTTGCTTAATTATTAATTAGAAAATTCAGGCTTTTTGTGTAAGATACTCCCAGGTGACAAAGCATGGTGCTGGCTGTCCTCAGCAGCAGTAAGGCCAGCAGGAATAGGTGATTCATGAGTAGAGCAGAAGGACTTTCAGGTTTCACTGAGGAAGTCTCAGAAGGCAAGATCCAGGTGGCCAATATGAAAAATGGTCATTTCTTCTCTCAGTCTCCACTTTGGAATTGCACAACCCATCCATGGGGCATGGCTTTGTTACTGTATCATCAAATAAACACCAAAAAATCCCAGAGAGACTGTAGGCTCCAGACAAACTTCTGTGGTGTGGCATGGCAATGTGAAGTACTGTGCTGAAGAGTATGAGAAGTCCTGTAAGAAACTGACATTATACAAAACTGCTTGTGGCAGAATTTGGACAGTAAAGCCATCAAATGAAGCATTAAAACTGCCTTTTCTTTTCTTTTGTTCTCATTCTTATATTACTTGTAAACTACACCTTTTTTTGGCACATTTTTTACATTATTTTAAAATATTCCTGTTCCACCTACCTCACCTGAAATTGCCCTGAGTAGGTGCTCATCAGAAAGCAGTTGATTGCATTGATGTTTTTCTTGAGGTTGCACAACTATTGGGAGAAGAGCTGACAACATTTTAACCCTTACATGTAGTACCTTCTGCTGAAACAGTCTGAAGGGTTCTTCTTACAGTCTCTGACGTGACTCAACAGGCTGAAGAATGGCTTTACCTTTCTGTGCAGTCTCTCACTCTCTTTATTTTTTAATTTTTTTTTTGTCTGTCTGTTTTCTTTTATTCCTGACCGTCCAGGTTTGATCTGACTGTGAGGCTGAAGAGCCACATGGTGGTTTGTGCTGGGACAGCACCATGCCTTTGCACATTTTTTCTGTGAGCTTCTGTGTCGTGTCCTGTCAGAGCAGCAATCCTGCAATTAGTGTTTTCTTGAGCATCTGGTGAAATACAGCTGCAGGGTTTGGGAGCCTGGAGCTGTCCTTTAGCCTTTACCACAAGCTGTCAGTCTGGTTTCAGGGTTGGCTGTTGGAGAAAACTCATGCAGAGCTTCAGGTTCACGAAGTCCTGCATAACTGCTCAGTGTTTTTATGGCAAGCCTTTTTATAGGCCTCCCTGTGGTGATAGAGGGATTTTTGTGCACAGGTTTGTCAGCTGCACAACCCAGCCCTTCCCAGGCAGGGCATCGGTGCTCAACAAACCATAAAACATTGGGGAGGCTCTGTGATTCACCATGAGAAGCAGAATTTTTCAAGCATGCAACTACAGTTCAAGTTAGGTGAAGAGAAATCATTCTTGATTAAACCTTGAGTTGACCTAGGGTTGTAAAGACAATGCTTGAGGTCCCAACACTGTCCTGTCTGAGGTACAATTTATATTGATGTGGATGTTGAGCTCATTTCTGTAGATGCTAACAGCAATTTATATGCTTT
>VYZP01072661.1:30812-65668 GCA_013400635.1 Hypocryptadius cinnamomeus | reverse complement strand
AGGCTCCACAGGACCTTGCAAAATGCAAAATGAGCCCCACTGTAAGAAGGTACTCCTCAGTTTAAATTGTATGAGTTGATCTGTTTCACACCAGCTGTTTTCCCTCAGCTTCCAAGATGATCAAACTAATGAACTGTAGCACGAGGTTATGTGGAATCTACCAGGCCATGCCAGCTGTGTGCACTTTGCTGGGGACAAAGCCTGCCATTGCCTTTGCAGATTGAAGAAAACTCCAGCACTGGTGTCCTTGAAACGTTTTCCTTTCAGGCTGATTCCATACAAGTAGCTCCTGTAGCCGCAGACATCCCTGTTGTGCTCAAAGATGGGGATTGTTGCTGTTGCTGCCCAAGCCAGGAAGCAGAACTTCACAGTTGCAGTTGTCTTGGTCACTGCTCCCCACCACCCCCACCAGTGATGTGGCAAAAAGAAGGAGGACAAGAACTATTCCCAGTCCTGACCCACAGCATCAAGTGATTTGTTTCATATTATCCTCAAGAGGAGTTGCAGAGATGTCCTTTACAACATTAACATGCAAGCTGCAGGTACAGTATAGAGAAAACTCCATCACCTTGGGGTGCTGACAGGAGGTACTTTTCTGCTGATGGAAATTACACACAATTTCTGCATTACTACTAGGGTTAGGAAGGTTGCTTCCAATGATAAAACCCTTCAACCTAAAAAGGCCACAGGAGCAATCCAAAATATTTTCACTCAAGTGGAGAAAGTCTTTTCTGACCAGGGAGTCTTTCCTAGTCCTTCATTGTGTTTCCGAACTCCCTCCTTCATGTTAGCTGAGCCAAGCCTGGAGCAGCATGGCTCAGAGCCAAGGAATAAGGATGGTACTGCTGAGGCTTTGTTTACTCTGTTCAATGTGGAGGGAAAGGGTGAAGCAGTTATTGCTCCAGACACTCCCAATACTACCTTGTTTTTCTTGTCATTATTTCAAGAGGCAAATCCCCATAACAGCACTGACACAACACTGTCTGTCCCCTCAGCAATCTGGTGACATCATTTTCACTGCCAATGGGTCTGTGCCAGCCAAGTAGAGGCAGGCTGGCCTGGGTCCTTAGAGAGACTCCTATTACTGTAATGATCTGCTGGGGTTACAGACCTATGTACTTGTCTTCCTTTCAGAGAATGCTTTTCAAAAGTAACAGCCTTATTTTTTCATCAGAAGGTAATTACACAGTACAAATTGGCCCTTGGGTTGCTCAGGGTAGAAGAAGTCAAGGAAGGAAGTACTTTCCTAGATATACAGTGACTTTGGAAGTAAAATATTTTTGCCCCAGAAAAGGACAGAGACAGGGAGCCAAGCAGAATAAACTAGTGCTTAAATGGCTCATTAATTCTTAGCTTTCCCTGACCACCCAGTAATCTGCAGCTGGCTGAAGGAGTCCCAGACACCATGGCCCTAAACCACAGCTCAGATGCAGAAGACAGCTAGGAGACGTATTATGGTGTCCTGCAGTGTGCTGTCAGTACTGACACGTGGTTCACAGGCACAGACAAGGTCTGCAGCAATAAATACCCTGTCACAGGCCTGCTCCCAGGGAGGAAATACTTCTTCTGAGTCACTGTGTGCAATGACAGTGGGGACACTGCCCCTCTGGAGTCTCAGGAGCAATGGAACATCTCCAGACACAGAGGTAAGCACAAGACTCGGGGTTAAGCTCAGGCTCCCTGTGTGGCCTTGGGTATGTCACTAACCTGCTTTGCAGCTCAGGTGCTCACCTGGGGATTAGATACAAGAATACCTCCTCTTCTATCCCTTCTATTTGTTGGCAATCTCTTCAGGACCAGGCTTCCTTTTACTACATGTGTATGTAGCTATAGCACTTTATACAGGTGCTGCTTAAATTAAAATTCAGGACATCCGTGTGCTCAGAGGGTGATATTATCATGTCTTGACATAACAGAAAATTGGTGTTACAAGTCATTTTTCTTGTAGTACATTTTAAGTCTGACTGGGATCTGTTCCCTAAATGAGAAGCAAAGAAATCTGTGACATGTAGGAGACTGTGTGACAGTCTTTCTGGACCAGAAGTCCCTGAAAGCACATTAAATTAAACATTTAGAGGTCATCTTGTCAGGTAAATGCCACCTTCTTTGTTCAGTTGCTCCCTACACATGTCTAATCATAACATGGATGTCTAATCAGCAGTGCTCCCAAACATAACTGAGCATGGCCCAGCTCATCAAGGCAAAATGGTAAATGATCCTTCTGCCCAGCCTGGGGAACTGCAGAATGCAGGGACTCTAAATGGTGAGATTAAAGCCAATTTTTTTGGATTGGCCTGTGCCTGGTGTAATAAACAATATAGTCATATAAAAAATTATATATGAATACATATTACTAGATTAGGCATCTGTTTCTTCAGAAGCCTATCCACATGCTGCTATGAGTCTTCTAATCCCATTAAGAGTAATGGGCAACACATTAACTTGACAGAATGAGTGGTACACTAAAAGGAGTAATGAGGTGCCAAATTGTGTATTTGTATTTACCAATCAGCCTTTCCTGATGGATTGGCTTAGGCCATAGGTGTGTTACTTTGGCTACGTGTGCAGCTAAGAAAACTAGCTAAGAAAAAGCACTTCCATTTACGTGGCTTTAGTTGTGTTCTTGTGTGGAAGTGCTCTAGGCCTGGATTGTACAGAGCCTGAAATTACTTCAGTAACTTCTGTGCATGTAGGGAAGTGTAAGAGAGTTGTAAATGGGAGAAAGGTAGGTTGGCTCTGCCTGGCACTGCATTCCTTTGATAACAGCCTACCTATCTTCAGGCAGGACCAGCAGGACACAGATGTGAACTGATTTCCTAGTCTTCATTATAAATGGCAAGTCACAAGGTTTATTTGCGTAAACCTGAGAGATGGTAGAAAAACTCTGAAGGAGAATGAGAAGATAAGCTCTTTCTGAGAATGAGGTCTCATGAAAGAATTTTGCCATACAGTGCTACATTTACAGTCCAGGGGATTTACCTGATGAGATCCCATGTCAATGCAACAAGCAGTATTAAGTACTTCAAGAAATGTGTTTAAATACAGGCTAAAAATGGAAGACTTTCAGTGGACAGTGGAAATTAAATTGTATGTGCAGTTCCCCTTGATTTCCCCTGAGCATTCTGTAGACTATTAATGCCTCAGAGCAACACCAGCAGAGCAATATCCCTTCCTCTACAAGATCACCTGCTTTGGTTTATAATTGGGTGTAATTTAATCATGCGTTTCTAAAGTGCTTTGGGAGCCAAATATCCGAAAGCGCTTTACAATTTAATGGCATTAATGAGAGAATGCATCAATATATCCTTGTGGAGCAAAAGTCTGACACCTCAGTTACAGCTGAAGAAACAAAGAAATTAATTGCTTGCTTAGAGTTGCATAGCAGATTAATGGGAGAATGAGATTTCCAATTCCTTCCCCTCTTGCTTTTCAGTTTATATTTGTTTGCATGTTGAAACAGGTATGCTGGTGAGATGCCAAGAGAAATGTGGTGTATTATTCATTCTTCCTACTCCCTGGGTTTTCCTGGATGGGAAGCAAGGTCCAGGTCATGAAATGTCATACCCAATCTCTTTAAGATTTGTACTCATGCACAAGAAGACTCTGTGTGCTGATGGTGCTGGCTCTGTTCGCATGTTTGCGTGTGCAGTGGGAAGCAGCCTGCAGTGACTGTCCCCAGCAGTATTTTGACTTCAAGATGGAGTATCCTGGGAAGGACAGTGCTTCCTGCTCCATGGCCCCGCTGAGGAGCCACAGCATGTGACAACAGCTGTGCCCTGAGCTGGGCTTTCATCAGTGACCCCAGTACAGGGGCACCCTTAGCAACACCTCCAAGCCTCAGCTGTGGCTCACCGCAAAAAGAAGCACCTGCCCACTTAGGAACCCTACAACTTGCAGCTGCAAGCTGATCATCTGTGGTAGGTCAGGTGTGCAGCCACTGGGATTTGTTGGGGGTGATTCCCTCCAGACTGAGGAACTATGAGATTTCATGTCTGAATGCAGTTCACACCCTGCTGTTTTCCAGAACAAGGGCACTTGCTGGGACTGGCACTGTGGATCACATTCTTCTGGACTCTCTCCCTTGTCCACAGAGGAAGGGATTGCTCAGGCTGTAGGTGCTGGAGCTGCAAGGGCCACATTGTAGGAACTTTCCTTCATATCCAAAAAATCAGCCTAACTCTGTCTTCCTTTGAAGTCACTGAGATTTATCTTCAGTTGTTTTAAAGCAGTCTTGTATCCCTTAAAATGGCTTATTTTGGCCAGCAGGCCTCATCAATTCCCTAAATGGCTCAGAAGCAAACATGGCCAGTTCTCAGTCCCTAACTAGGCTGCTCTGCACCCATGGCATACTTAGCACTTCCAAGCAGTCCATGGATGCACTCTTACAATAGCCTTGTGCTTTTTTTTTTTTCTTTTGCAGACACTGCACTGGGTACATCTGTTCTCTTCCTTTGTAAAATGGATGGATTTTGCCAACATTGTGTGACGGCTAGTAAGGTTTCCAAGACAAAAAGATGAAGAAAATCAGACATTTCATATCCCACTCTCCCTTCCCTCTTTTGTTGAAAGCAGTGAAACTTTAAATCAGGTTGTAACGCAGAGCTTGGTTCAAATTGGTGGTGTGAGCATGGACTCTTCCAGGTGCATAGGGTGAGGTTTTACAAACATGTTTTAGAGATAGGCCCTGGTGCCTCAGGCCTGTTAGTGTCCTCCTAAAGAGGACAAGAGAGAGAAGCTGCCAGGCACAGCTTGAAATGAAACTGATACAGCACCAATAATGAGGGACTATATTTGGAATGATCTTTCAGGGTTATTTTTGTCTGAGATCATTACTTCTGGACAGCCTGCTGACAACTGCTGGGCACATAAATACACCCCACCCAGGGTTTGGTTCTCTCTGCTAATGAGGAAGTAGCTCACAGGGGGTCAGCAGAGGGAAAGGATGCTCACACTGGATTTCCTGCTCTGATTTTCAAACTGATCTGTGTTTGTGTGTACAATGCATGCAACAATTCTTCACCGAAGCCAGCAACTGCCCACCCAAAAGACTGAAAGCATTTCTTTACCATTTTTCTAATAATTCCTGTTGCTACCATGTGTCCCACTTCCAATGCACCCTGATACACTCCTCCCTGAAGCCACAGCTGGAGCACTCCTTCCTTGTCCCCAAAATCAGTGGGAACTTCCTCTGCTCCCAGCCAGGCTGATGCAAGGAATCCTGACAGCGCTTCACCCCGCTCAGGGAAGGCAGACAGGCCTGGGGGGCATGAGAACAGCTCCCTATCCCCTCAGAGATCTGCTTGCTGGGTAGCACTTACCTTCTGCCCTCCCACACTGAGCTTGTTGAGGTGTGCACTGGTACAACAGGAACACCTCTTCAAAGTTATTCAAAGCAGCCTGTTTACAGCAGAGCTGGCTGGGGAGTGAGGCTTGCAAAAGCACTCTGTGGGTGAGGTGATGATTTATACCCAGGTTCCTCAATGGGGCCTGAGGGCTCCTGGGGCTCCTCCTTGTCTTACCTGGGCAGTTTCTGGGTAGGGTCTCTCTGCCACCAGATATTTGCAGCTGAGGTGGGAAATCAGGAGTCAGAATAAGAGACTGTAAAACTGACTTTAGCAGATAAGCTATTCATGTCAAACTCAGCTTAACTGCAGATTTATTTTCATTATTTTAGGGACGATATTCTTGATAATTTTAGTTTAGGAAGAGGGGTAGTTACTGCCTGGAGTTGGGCACTGTAGGCTGGAGAGCATCATGCCTCATGTGGAAACAAGCACTCTTCATTAGGACACGAGCCCCTTCAGACCAGGACTTAAAAGATTCTCTTTAAGGACATTTTTCAGGGACTTTGTGGTCTTTACCTGCTGACAGGCTGTCCTATGGGAAAGGAGTAAGGACTGACCTAAGGGCTGAGCAAATGTGCTGATTTGAATAACTGTGAAGGAGTAGCTGGTTTCTGTGTTGATTCCACAGGGACTAAACCTCTATCTCAATTCCTCTTAATATATTGTGGTGGGTTTACCCCACCAGCTGGACACCTGGTGTAGACCAAAGCCTTTTTATCACTACCCTCCCACAGCTGGACAGGAGAGAGAAAATTTAACAAAAGGCTTATGGAGCAAGGTGAGGATAGGGAGATCACTCACCAATTACTGTCACAGGCAAAACACACTCAACTTGAGGGATTTAATTTATTATCAATTTTAAAACATCTTTCCCCTACTCCCTTCTTCCTGGGCTTAACTTTATTTCAGAATTCTTTACTTTCTTTACCCACTGGTGCAGGTGGATGGGGAATGGGGTCAGTTCATCATGCCTCATCTCTGCCCCTCTTTCCTCTGCTCTCAAATATTCTCACTCCTCTCTTTAGCTGCAGTTGCTGTTACTGTTTTCTTCCCCTTCTCAATAGTGTTGACAGGGAGGCACTTGGACCCATTACTTCCACTGGACACAGGGGAAGCTTCCAGCAGCCTCTCACAGAAGCCACCCCTGCAGTCCCCTCCTGCCACCAAAGCCTTGCCACACAAACCCAATTCTTATGTACTCTTCTATTTCTCTTCTTTAATTGCACTCTTCTGCTTAGCCAGTTTTTCAGTTTTAGCCCTTTTCATAATGATTGCGAAAACAAATAGGGCATTGCACCACCTTAGTGAAACACAGCAGCAGCAGCTCTGCTGCTGTTGTAGCTCAGAAGGGGTGAATATAATTTTCCTCAGGCTGGGAGGGGGCAGGTTGCAAAGAACACAAAGACTGTTAGACCCAAAGTGAATTATTCAGAACAGTGCTGAAGTGAACAAGAGGAAATGGGAGTGAAAATGAGAACTCCCTAAATTTGAACTGTCACTTCCTACAAAAACTGTGACCAGACTTTTTCCTTTATACAGTGGAAAGCCTTACAGAGCTTTAATACCTTTAAAAATTTTATAAAGCTTTTTATCCATAACTTTGTGAGACTTGCACTCAAAACACAGGGTTGGCTGCACTAATTATGGCACTTAGTCCTTTTCCTTAAAAAAAAGATGGACACAGGGACAGGAAGTTTGCAGAAGTTGAAACACAAGATATAATTAGTGGAACTAGCTGTGCCTGGTCTGGCATGCAGAACAGCATTGTTGTGGCTGTGTAGTTTGTCTTCATGTGGCTCAAGATGCAGCTGCCCTTGGCTTCTGTGAAGGTCAGCTAGACCAGGTGGTAGAGTGGGGGCTTCTGCTCAGCAGGGGCACTTCCAGTGTTTCCATCTTCCTGCCCTCTAAGTGATTTTGTACAGTAGGATGTTAAAGGTGATATTTCTAATACCCTCTGCTAATAAATCTTAATGGTAATAAAAGGAGCCAAAGATTGGAGAGAATCCTGCTTCCAAGTTCAAGAAGAGACTTGGATTCTGCCTCCTTTTCTCCAGATAGCCCAGCAGGACCTCCATGATATTTTAGGCTTCTTTATGTGAGATTGCATATAAACACAGAGTAAGCCATAAATCTGCAATACTTAAATCCTTGCAATACCAAGAAAGTAAATACAGCTTTGCAAATGAGGGAGTCACTTTGTAAATGAGCTGGCCACAGAAAGTGCAGAAACTTCACTGCTGGTGGCCATGCCTAGATAAGGGATTACAGAAAATCTGAACCACTGAACAGACTGACAGATAGATCAATACAAATATACATACATTGGTGCTGGCTCTTTTAATGTAGACTGAAATCTGCCAGGAGCCAGTTCTGGAATAAAAATATAGCAGTGGCCAGCAACCCAGACACACTCAGTCTGAGAATATTGTATCACTTTTGTTCCATCTGGAGCTAGGAAGGAGGTATGAGGAAACAGGATGCTCCTCCCAGCAGGCCTCTAAGATTTTGAAAGGAATTGTAATAGACCAAATAAAAGGAAGAGGAGATAATCACTCCCTTTTGCCTTCTGTTAACCCCTTTAGGCTGCCCTGAAAATAATTTGGTTGTATTTCTGTCTGGTACTGATTAATTCTCACATCAGGAACCATTCCACTTCAGAAGGGGAGTATGAAGGAGTCTCCATTAAGCCTGCAAGCAGATCCATTTAACTGACTGGGAGCACTTACACCCACTGTGTTTCTATGCTATAAATCCTTGGAACCTGTTCCACTGGTGACAGATGGCCTGGTTCAGGATTAATGAAACAAAATATCTGTGCCACTGCATCAAACAGCTGAAGAAGCTGGCATCAGATCCCCAACCAGAGAAAAATGTGCAGACTACTCCTTTCCTCCTGGAAATTTTTCCTGGGGCAAGGGGCGAGAGAGATTTGGCCATTAGTCTGGGAATTGCTGGCAGTGAGCAGTCTTCCTGGAGCAGCCCTGTGCAGCAAGCTCCCTTCTCCCTGGAAGTGTGGACAAATGGCCACTGTCTGGGGGACTGGCTGGAGCAGCAAGGGACAAGCTTGCTCCTGAGACTGGAATCCCAGGGCAGCCAGGATGTGGTGTAACACCAGCCCGGTGCCTGGTTGGTTTGTGTTGGATGTGCTCTGTAGGTGCATGTGGGTGTTTTTCAGGGTTCCCCAGGTAGGAATGCTGTGGCTGACTGTGACAGTCAGCTTTAGTGGGGTGCTGAGCAGCTCCAGCACAAATTATGCTGGTGGGTATAACAGAGGCACAAAACTGCTCACCACAGAGGGCCCTCATATTCTGTGCTGAACCAGTGACAGAAAGAGAAAATGAGCAAGGAGACATTGTATCTGCACAGTAAAAATACCGAGTAAATTAATATTTTTAATTGCTGTTATACACAGAAGAAATGAGAAAAAAAAAAATTACATTCCAAACAAAGAATAGTAAAATCAGCATAAAAATGTGTTAAGAAAAGATCCCAGATCAAGTGACTGTACTGCACGTGGTGACCTTTACAATCACAGTAAAGGAAGTAAGAGCTAGAGACTTTCAGACATGGCAAAGTGCTTGGCTCTCCAGAGGAGAGCAGCTGCTTCAGTCACATTTTCAGTGCACTCTGCCTGGAATGTGTGGGAGAGGGGCTGGAGCAAGAGACTCACACGGGTCCAAGACATAGAGATTAGTGTTCAGGACAGACCAGCCACTCTGCATTCTCAGGCAGGCAGAAGTGCCACTTACCCGGGGGCATTTGCTTTCTCCTTCCTTGTGGTTTTTTTTTTGTGGTTTTGGGACTTTATTCTTGGTTTTGTTGTTGCTTTCTGTTTTTTGAGTTTTATTTAACAAAGCTTCAGGTTCTGCTGGCCTGACCCTGCCAGCACCACAGGCTTGGAGCAAGCCTCCCCAGCTGAATTAGGAGTAAGGCTTGGTCCAGCAGGAACCTGCACCAGCAGGGTCTAGATAAAAATATTTGTAGTGATTCAGCACCATTGCCCAATGGGCTGGTTTTGGTTTCTTGCTTCTCTTCTGTCAGGAAAAGGTGTCTTTTATTTCCTTATGCTCTGTCTTTTGACTGATCCAAACTGGCCCAGTCATGCTCCCACTGAAGTCTTGGTGGCTCAACACCTGCATCTTGTGCTTCAGCCTCACTTTTGAGCCATCACACCACTCCAGTAGCTCACCCGACAGCAGCATAGTGTCACCACAGAAACAGTACAGACCACAGAAGTTTTGGCATTCCTGCCAACTGGCCACTTATTTTCATTTGTAGTCTGTCTAGAGTTGTGTATTTTTATTCTTTACAGTAAGAGCAAAAATAAAATAACACTAAGAAAATTTTCTCCAAACTAAGAAAATGAAAATCCATCAAATATTTTAAAGAAACCATAAAAATTTGCATTGTGTTTGCTTCTGAGTTCATATGAAGATTTTACTGCAGCTGCTTCAAAATAATGGTCCATTTCACATGTACACAGCTCACATTCCTTGGTGTGTAATTCCTTGCCTTCATTTGTGTTTGTACAGCAGCTAGTGCTACAAAAACTAGGTAGTTTCTAGCTGTGGTCCAGATTTAGATTAGTGAACAGTGGCATTTTATCCTAGTTGAGAACACGGTGATGGTTGAGAGCTGTATTTCTAGATCAGCTCTTGTTCTGGGCCAAGGGACTGGTGGTACAAGTACTTCCTTTGCTACAAAACCCAATGCTTCCTTCATTTGGGTGGAAAAAAGGAACCCAAGAAGGATGTGCTGACCTTATTGATTCCATCAAGGCTTTCTCTCTCTACTGATTTTAAAGCCAGTGAAACTTACAATCAGAGAAATTAAACATCCCTTTGAAAGTTGCCTCATGAAACCCAGCTGACCTTCTGCAGACTGAAGGTTGAACAGAATTACCTCATTTTCTGTTCCAGCTTTTTCAAAAGCCACAGCAGACTGTGAGGCACACTGTTTTGGCTGGATTATATTTACTCTAGCTATCAGTGAGAGACAAGACCAGACTGCAACAGTTGGATGCAAGGTTCACAGCTAAGAATTTGGTCAAGGGTTTTAGAAGAACTAAAAATCATTTGCAAAACTGAAATTAGAGAGTTCAGATTTTTAAGCTAAACCTCCCTCAGAGTTCAAGTGTAGCTGAGCCCATCCTGTTAACCAGCATGAATAAATATTTTGCAATTTTTTTCTATCTGAAGCAAATTGAAAAGGCAGTCACACATTCCATGTTTTAAGTCCTGCAGATCCCTAAAAGCAATTTTAACATTAAAGCTGGATAATACTTGTGACTTACATATCACTTGACATCTTCAAAGTGCTGTATGAGCATCAATCCTCACAATATCCTTGTGAGGTAGGTAAGGGGTAATATCTCCATTTCAGAACGGGGTGAGGGCCTGGTCCCCTGCTGGGATAACTTGGCATTGCACTGGTCCTCATACACCACGTGTGGGTGGACCTGGCCCCAGAAAATTTAAGTGATTCACCCAAGGCCACAGAAGGAGCAAACATGGATAAAAGGCAGGAGGATTTCTGTCATGAGAAGTCAGCAACTTCCCATCCTCTTCCAAGAACACAGTTATGATGCCTCTGCTTAAAAGACCCCCTGCCTGTATTCAGAAACCGAGCAAAGAGAAATAGGCACCGGCCACTAAAATCTACGGTTGCTGTTTGCTTTGATCTGCTTGTTCCAGAACAGCTCCCACAAATACCACGATAGCAAGATGAAAATGCAGGTGTTAGTGTCGAACTACAGGACTGGAAAACTTTGAAGAGCCACTAAAAACTGCCAAGTTCCTCTTGGGAATTTCATAAACTTGTGTAAAAATGTATAAATTGCCTCCACTGATGACAACATGAAACCTTCAAGCAATCTACTCAAAAGCCATGTTAGAGTAATCCTTAAACCAATCAGTCTTACAGGTGCCTCAATATGGAGGAGTAAGAAGCCAGGTATCCAGCACAGAGTAAGAGTAAAGCTTGAGGTTAAAATCCTCTGGCTTTGTTCTTCTTGACCTGCCATTTCTACATGAGCATCACCCTGTGACACAGCATTACTAGCACTCAAAAACAAGTTGCAGTTAGCACTGCTTCTCTGACTAACCCTGGGAGTTCTGTAAAGAGCCAAAGGACCTCCAAGAGGGTGATAACTACAGAAAGTAACCAAACCATGTGTGTAAGCTCAAGTGACCATAGACAGGGTTTGCAGAAGGATGTTTCGATACAGCAGTGTGAAAAGAAAGCCTCTGTGCTTAGCAACAAAAGGAGCTGCCGCTGCTGCTGGGGCCAGGAACACTATACCACTTGGAAGGCTTCATTCCCTCTGTAATGTTCCTGGGCCAAAGACTGGGTGCTTCTCAAGAACTGAACTCCTGAAAGGAGAAGAATGGATTTAACCTCATTTTTACAGTGCAAAGAGGCAACAGGAGGGTCCACAAAGGCAGCCCCACAGAGAGTAACACCATTTGTCACATATGAACACCACTCCTTTTTTCGCTCTATTTCAAAGTGAAGATTGCCCTCGCTGGGGTTGAGGGAACAGTTTTAATCCCAGGAAAAGTTATTTAACAGACTGCCAGCAACTGCTTAGTTCTTCTCAGGATTCAGGCGTCTCAAAATTGTGTCAGATCACAGTCCACAGCAGCTGGTCTCTTCCCAGCAGGAAAGAGCCTCCAGGAAAATAGTCTTATTCAAGTAATATGGATTAGAAAGAGGAATGCAGAGCCAGAGAGAGATTTTGAAGATTAAGAGCCTTTGCCAGCAAACCTCCAAGCCAACCAGGACTCTCCTTTGTATGCTGAGGGCTCTGCCTCCTGTTCCTGGGAAGGCTGAAGCTGTTGCAGCAGCAGGATGGAGCCAGTGTGACTGGCCAATGTGTCCCAGCCAGGTCACTCCAGGTGACCTGTTCCAGGACAGCAAGGGAACAACAGCCCACTTGGGCTGCACAAGTTTCTGCTGTCCCACCCTGCCACCAGAAACTGCACCTCTGATGGCCAGTGGAGAGAAGAGGCCTCCTAATAACACATCAAGACTCTTCTCTGCAGGTATCCAGTGGCTGATGGTACAGCAGGACAGCAAAGCAAGCCAAGAAGAAAAAGCACACAGAAAAGCAACTCCACTATTTTCAGGCAGTTCAAGACTACTCGTTCCTAGAGAGGGAAAAAAGAGAATCAAAACTCAAGACATTTAAATAAAGATTACTTTATCACACAAGCATTTCCCTCAATGCAAAGGCAAGCTCAGGATGTGGGGGAGCTCCTCTGAAGAACTGCCAGCTAAGGACTGAGTGTGCTGACCCATGCCAAGGAGCTGGGATTCAAAGACTGCAGTGTCCTGTTAGCTCACATGCTGGGAGGATGGTGGGGTTCACCCCAAATGCTTAGACTTCCTCTCAGCTGGGTCACTTTGTTGCAGGAGGAGATTTGCAAACAGCCAAGCTGAGCAACAGCAGGTGACATCTGCAGAGACCTACACTGCAGGGTTCAATCTATGGCCAGGAGATAAGCAATGCTGATGAATGAAAATGGTGTATGGCTCTAAATTCCCTTAGCTGTTTACTCCAGGCAGGCCCCCATGTGCCAGTGAATGAATTCTGACAGTATTACATAACAGCATTAAAGGGAAGGGATTACACAGCTCTGCTACCTACAGTGCTTTCCCTCTCCATAATGCAGCTGACCTTTCTGATCCCTGTCTGAAAGGCAGCAGATGCCCCCACGGGGTCAGGATGTTAACCCAGATTTCTGTAATACTGGCTGCATTTGCTCTGATGGAGAAGACGTGGGGAGGCAATGCCTATTCCCTGCCAGGCACACCAGGTGAGGCTGGAGAGGAGCAAGAGACCCACTCAGCACCTCTCAACACAAGACAAAAGCTAGCAGGGTTCTATGTGAGTTCATGTGAGTTTGAGAAGGAAGTGGCAGGCGTGTTGAATACAAAGGACAGTGCTTTTCAGGAAGCTCTGCTGAAAAGGGGCTTTCTGACAAAAAAAAAAGTGGTGCAAAGAGGATCGTTTTCCACCAGCTGGCAAAACGTGGCAATCTGCATCCAAAATCAGGGCCTTGATCACAGGAAATGCTCACACAAAGGTTTAAGATACTGCAGGCAGCAGTACTAAAAGTACTACTAAAGTGCTCCTAAAACTTAATGGGTACATGGAATATTACTTGTTAGGACATTGGAGAAAAAAGGCATTAAGATTAGATGCCTGTCTGCCATAGTAAGGATAATTAGGACATACACTAAGACAATGAGTAAGTTCTGCTTTAAAAATCAAAGTTCCTTGTGTGCCCATTACATTTCACTGGTGGCTGCAGGCACCATGTAACTATGTGCACACAGAGAGGGAGAACACTGAGGTGCCCCTGATATCCCACCAAACTCCTGCTCTCCATAGCTCTGCCACAGGCAGCAATGCTGACCTGCACCTAGAGACCTGCCCTGGAGCAGTGAGCACTGCAATCAAAGCACACAGCACTGCCAGCACGCCTCTCGCCCTGTGCCCTCAGCTTGGGGTTCTGCTTTCATGCTGCCTCTGCTGGGTACTGCCCCACACGCTGCCATTGACTCCAGAGCTCAGCTCACAGCTGGATATGCTCTTTTTATTCTCCCTCCAAGCTTCCTTTCAGTAGAGAAATAGCTCCAGTTTGCATACTGTAATGCACAAGAAGAGACAAACATTGGTTAAATTAATTTTTACCTATGACTTTAGCAGAGATCTGTGCCTGTCTGCCTACAGTTGAGAGCAAGCCTTTTAGCACAGCGCATGGCCAAACCTCCTTTCCACCAGCCCTCCTCTTCCCAGACATTCAGCATCATTTTCAAAACTAACAAGTAAAATGCAGTAGTACAGCACTCCCAAGGAGGAAAAGTTGAATGAGTAACTACTGCAGGGACAGTCTAAGCTTTCTGATGTGGACTCCACACTGAAGTAAGCTGTATTCAGAGAAAGCCAATGAAAAATAATGTAATTCCCAAAGGTAATGCTTCAAAGAAGCAAAATCAACATCACCAGTGTGCCTAGAGAAATGGAGATCTCTCTCAGGGGTGAATGCAGCTACAGCACCTGAGATATAACCCATGTGTTCACAGCCTGTTGGCACTCCACCTAGCTCCTCTTCCTGAAGTCCTCTTCATCTCTGGTCTCCACGGCCGACAGCGCAATCAGCATTTGGGCCGCGTAGTAGGTGGCCATGATGATGAAGCGCGAGTAGGGCACGGGGAAGCAGAACTCGTTGAGCGCGATGGTCAGGTCCGACACCATGAAGAGCATGGCGCCCACGCAGGCCGACAGCTTGGTCCACGTCCACAGGTCGTTGCACAGCTGCACGCCCGCCACCGCCCGCCAGCCCATGAAGCCGATGAGGGCGATGTAGACGGCCACCAGGTAGGTGAAGGGGCCCGAGAGGTAGGAGTACAGGAAGGCATAGCAGGAACTGGAAACGACGCCCATCAGCAAGCCGGCTTTGAGGTCCAAAGGCTTCATGCCAAAGGCTGAAGAGTACAGGATGTGTGTGATGCCGAACATCAGCAGACCTGGAAAGAGGCATTGACACAGAAAGTGGGACCTTTCATCAGTGACTGGCAGTCAGCAGCAGAAGAAAACATCCCTTGCAGGGTTACCTACCAGCAACACTACCAGTGATAACTGACCACTTGGGACCATTTTATTACGAAAATCTGTACATGGGAGATAGCACCAAGCCCCCAACCTAAAAAAAAACCCCAGCACAATTAGAGCTACAGCCAAGTACAGCCCTGCTGTGACAAAAGCCTTTCTGCTGAGAAGCTGGGTGGAACTAAGCTGCTGAAGAATTAATTGATCTTGTTTTTCAGGTAGTTCCTCTTCCCCTGCTTTGGGTGGAAGGTTGGGAGCAAGGCAGACCAAAGACCACCCCCTCTAACTATCCATAGTGTTTTGTTCATAGGTCACATGCAGAACAAGACTGGAACCACAGCAGTGTAGGAAAAAAACGTGACAAAAGACACTAATCCCTCTGAACCCTGACACAAAGCTTGCCCGTATTTAGCCACAAACCCAAAGGCACTTGAGGACTAAATCTGGCTGCTTCTCCATCTCTGCCCATAGCTGGGAGAAACCTAAGCTGGAAAGAAGCAGCTGGCATATTTCAGGGACTGCACCAATGTGATCTGCCAACAATTTTATGGCTATTTGCAAGATTCAGATGGACCTTACCAGGAATCAGTCTGGGAAAATAAAGTGCTGGTTTCCCTTTGAAGTGCAACACCACTGAGAAATGCCAGATGTGGGTGTTGGAAGGTGCTGCCCACATGTTATTAACATGCCACTAATCCATTTGACAAAAATATGTCCCAATGTGTTGGCACAGCTGCTGCCTCCAAGCTGTCATGACAACTGTAGATAATGGGCCACAAACAGAGCCCAGCTCCTTGGGGCTTCTGGTTCCCAGACCCACACATGGTGCAGCTGCAGGCTCTCCTGCTTTATCCTGGCAGGGTTATTAGAGGAGCTGGAATTTTTCATGCAACTCTAAAGCATGAAATGGAGAAAAGGATCTGGGAAGCTCCAGCAGGACACTTGTTCACACTTAACACATGATGCTCTGGTGTAAAAGGCAGTCACAAAAACCTGCAGCTGGCAGACACTTCATGCTACTACTCTTGTGTTGAGGCAGCTCAAGGAAGAAGTGGAAGTGTCTCCCTGCCTTTGGGGAGGACCAGATCAGACACCCACTGAGAGCTCAGCCATGGTGGGATGAGAAGGAAATCCACAGGAGGGAGGGGGTTGGTGGGATCTGTTTTGCAGAGTGAGGCTAGAGAAAATGGACAGCGTGAAGGGGAAAGAAGAAAAGCACAAAAGAGGACAATGAGAAGCTGATGTTTCACAGAGCTATTGCACCTCATGGACGGAACGCTGAAGGAACTGAGAAGGAATTTAGGACAAGAGCTTTTCATAGGGTTATAGTGCAGGAATGGTTGGAGCCCTGGGAGGTGGTAAGGAGAAGAAGGATATGTCGTCCTAGCTGTGAGCAATGTTTTTTCCTTCAGTGGCATTATATGGAGCATTCTGCAACAGGGAACTGAAGAATGTGTTGTCCTTCATGCAGGCATCTGGCAGCAAGGAGGAGGAGGAGGAGGAGAGGACAGGATGTGGCAGGCAAAGAGCCTGGNAGGATGTGGCAGGCAAAGAGCTTGGAAAGGCAGGAGGAGTTTCGTGATAGGTGGTGAGGCTGGTCACAAACAAGGGAGTCAGCTCCCAGGTTTACTCATTCAACACCCACAAAATCATGCCAGGAACTAGGGAAACCTGTGATGGCTGCACAGGGAAGGGGGTGCACTTCTTTTGTATTTCTCAACCTTTGGCTTGGTCCTCCCAACCACATTAGGGAGATCAGCCCTTTTCTCCCACTTTCTTCCTCTGGGTTTCCTCTGTCTTCTTCACCAAATGGATAAATTGTTTCTAAGTGCCTGCAAAGGAGGCAGTGTCAAAGGAGGTGTATATTAACACTGTAAAGTATCTTCTACATGCTGTAAGACAGTAGTTAGAAAATAGAGTGTCATTAGTGGACTGAAACAGCAAAAATGAAAAAAAGTCAAGTGTGCCAGGAGTAGGTTCCCAGGCTCTCACTTCCCTATAAAGTAATGAACAAATGTCCTTTTATAAACTCATTGTCTCAAAAGCTTTTCAAATGAGCCCAGTTTCCAACCCTTTTCAGTCCAAAACCTGCAGAAATTGAATAGAATGTACATTTTTATCCAGTATTTCCTCTTCTCTCCTCAAACTTCAAATTCCCACAACTGATGACGTCAAAAATATTGTCAGCTGTCAGCAACAGCAACCTGATGAATTTTAAATAGGAGAAAATACTTTTTGCAGGCAAAGTGAAGGATGAAATGGAGCAGTGCACTTTATATGCTTATATCTGAAATGCAAGTACTAACACAGAAGGTAGAAGCTCAGTGGGCTGAGATTTTCAAAATGCTCCAACAGAGCTTTTCTTCTCCTTAAGAAGAAAAAAATGTGCCTAAACCTACAAAGCAAAACGTCTCAGTTGTGAGACTAGGGTTGAAAACCCGACTCATTTGCAGATTAAATCACATCAACCAGATGCTGAACTGCTGTGACTGGCTAACCTTCCTCTAGCACTAACTTGGAGAGGAAACACAGAGATATACCAGTTACACGGGAATGGAGAAGTGCAGAAGAGTCCGTACACAAAAATGATCATGGGGAGAACTGAGCCTTGCATGTTTCCCAAGCCATAGCTCAAGGAGCAACTCCAGGAGGCAAAACCAGTTGGGCTGAGGTAACTGAGCCAGGTACTCCTGTTGGGAGGAGACCTATCAGTGGGAATGTCAGCACTCAACACAGAAGGGATGGCACCTCAAGAAAGCTGGAGCTCCTCAGCAATGTGCCCAAGGTTCAGCCAGATAGATCCAGTCCTCAGGGTCTAATCCAAACCCCACCAAAATCAGTTAACATTTTTACATGAACTTTTAATGGGATGGGGATAAGCCCTTGGGAAGCAGGATTAAAACCAGATTCAGAGCATTTGGCCTTTCATATCTGGCACTGCACACACTTCCTTCTCGTAAAGAAAGAGCTTGTGGGAATCCCAGAATAAAACTAGATACTAACCTCATGAGACGGGGGAAAAAATAAGCCTTTCACTTTCAGATCTGACAACAGCACAAGTCAGGAAAGTTCCCTCTTCTCATCACACTTTCCAGTGGGACAGTTACAGCAGCCAGTTAATGGTGGGTGTTATGTGCAATCCCTGTGCTGCTTAAATTAACTTCAGAAACCTCACCAGTCAGTTCAGTGAAGAACTCAACTGCTGCTGATTTCTTTTGACAGTCCAAGGCCAGGGAGAGAATTGCTGCAGGCAGGTTCAACGTGGCTTTAAATGATTAATCTCAATCATTATGTTCCAGTCTGCAAACTAGCAAAATAAACCAAGCTCATTTTGCTCTGAGAGATGTGGATCCTTCTGTAGAGAAGACCGACCACTGCAGTAAGGTTTGTCCTTGATTGACTACCATTTAAATGTTTTGCAAAACAGACATGTCTTGTACAACAGGCTGCATGATTCACACTGATGAACCTGCAAGTAGGACAAGATTGCTGCTGCTTTGGTTTCTATCATCCACTTAATGCCTCCCTCAGGCTATGGGCTTGCTTATCAAAACATACATGTCCTCTCCACCTGTTCTCCACCAAGGAGCTGTGCACAGTATGTTCCATCCCCAATCCTCAAGCAAAGGGCTGACAGATCTCCCTGCAGAGAGACAGGAGGTGAATACTTCCTATAGGTTCATGGGAACTGATGAGTGCCACAAGCATTTCCTTCTCTTCCCCAGGGAATCTGGCATGCCACCTTCTCAACTTCAGCCAGCCCAGATGCTGTGACACATGCCAGGAAACCTAACCTGACCCAATTACCTCTCTAACCTCAAGAGAAGCTCAAGAGAAAGACTCATCCATGATGTGCTTCCTCAAACCATGATGGATTTTAGTCAAGGGATGAGTGCTTCCCAGTGCCCGAGGCTTAAGGTGTACATGAATAAACAAAACATGTGGCCCAGCAACTCATTACTAAATAAAGAGGGTAACAGCTGGGCAGTGTGGCATCCCTTTAAGATTGACACTGTACTCACCATGAATGAAGTAGCCCTGCTCCTGCCAGATGAGAAAGGCGTCTCCCACTGCTGAGAATATGAGTCCCGCTAGGATGCGGCTGGCACTCCGGTGTGACACTAAGAAGTTAATCCCATGAGCCAGAAGGAAAACCCACAGGCAAAAGATGGGCAGACATTTAATGAGGGCACTGAACCAGGAGGGGCTGGAAGTTGGCAGCCAGAGGACAAAATAGACACATGTGGCTTTAAAGAAGGGGACCAGTTTGGGGCCTTCACTCTTCACCTAAAGAAAACAAACATTAAAAACCAATAAATTAGTAGGATCATCAGAAGCATCAGTGAAATAAACTTCATAACACAAATGGCTCCTTCCCTCTGAAGGTTGCTCTTCCATATACTGTCAGCTGGCGGTATTTCTACCCCAAGAAATGCTGGTTGAACTTGACCATGATTCTCTGCCTAGATCTTTGTGACCCTCTCTGCTGAAAACACTTCTCGGTTGGCAGGATGGGCTTTGGGTGGTAGATTTGGAGGAAGTTTTAAAACCTTTTCTCTTTATTTGTTCCACTGAAAATATTTAGGCCATTAGTCAAACTCCTCTGGTGCTCCTTGTAACCTATCTCGTGTTTAGGCTAATCCCTTTAATATACCTTTCCAGGAGCTGTGAAAATACTGCATGCCCAGATATATCCCAGCAGCAAACAAGCCAGTAAAGGCACAAATCTTCTCTCCCATTTTCACAAATGCTCCAGCTTAGGCAATTGCAGATCACCCTGAGGATACAACCTCTCTCCTAACCCATTCTTTCCCCAGCCCTGTAGCCTCATGCCTGGAGCTTGCTGTTGGCATCACAAGCATCAAAACCCAACACATCAACCTCCCAGGTGAGGATGTCACTTCCTCGGCTGACTAATACCAACATCAAGCACGTGTGGCTTTGTTCTAGCAATACTCTAATAATACAGTACCCATATTGCAGGAAATGTTTTGACTCAGGGCTCTACTGTGTAAATACAGACACAAAAATGCACCACGAGCACTTGGCTACTCATAACAAAACCACAGCAGGGGCAGGGCACAGAGCTACGGGCTCCACAAGCTGGGTCTGCTCTTGACAAACACTTAGCTGAGACCACTCTGCACAGTGATGTGCATTGTGTTCACCTGCCCTCCTGCCCCATTTCTGCATTTCAGTACAGGTGGGTAAAACTCCATGTGAGAAACAAAGCTATGATTTTATTTTCTCCTGGAGAAGAGCTGTGGCCCAAAACAAGGAGCAAAGGAAAGGACTGTAACTGCTTCCATGCCTGCCTGAGCTATGTTCCAGAGTCTTACAGGAGGCCTGTTTCCTCTTGCACCTAAGGCAATGCAACCCCCTGAGCTCCCCTGCATGCAGGGGTTCACCCTCAGTCTTCTCATTTCTTTGGTCAAGCAAGACCAAAGAAATGAGAAGATTTATTTCCCACATATCACAGTGACTCCCCACTACTCATGGCCAAAGCACAGAGAGGCCTCCTGCACTGGAGGACAACATGGGGGAAAATTTAGAGGTATCCAAACAGATTTCACACTGTCAAGTCCAACTTGTCTTTGTTTTTTGGGGTTTTTTTCCCAAATAACTTGACCCTTTTTTTGCTTCCTGCATCATGGGACATTGCCATGACCAGTGTCCATCTGCCTTTGATGCAGGATGCCTTGGTGCAGATACCTAGAACAGGTGAAGATTACACAGGAAATAATCCATGCTTACAGTGCTCAGGTGATAAAGCCTAATCTCATAAAAATTCAGGATCTTTTATGGGCACAAGCAAATGGAGTCAGGTGGAGTTGGAAGACAGAGACAGAGGCAGTGGAGGGCATCTTCACATGCAGTATCTAAAAAGGGAATGCAATCTCTGGAGCAGTGAGGCTATAAATAAAGGGCATCCCAAGAAGACAGTGCCTTCAAAATTTTTCTCACATCTGATGGAAATTTCCCCAGCATATCAGCAGTTTCTTGGCAGTAAGGTATTTCATCATACATTATTCATAGGCTATTGCCAACACAATTTTTAAACACTCCATTAAACAACCAGGCTGCACAATTCCCTAACAAAAGGACATCAGCAAGCCGTTAACTTTCTTGTATTACATGGGGAGCCGTCGTGAGTCCTCTACTTAGGCTGTCTAAATTAATCACCATTTACCACTCCTTGTCTGCATTCCCTGGGAAAATTCTGGCAGCAAACAGCAAATTAACTTGAAATAAAAGTCATAAAAACCCATGCAGTCTCCTCACAGTACTGGGGTTGCCTGGGAACTATCAAGTATTGTAGGGGAAAGAGTGCACAGAAGCATACAGGAGAGTATTTGGGTTAGTAAATATGGCAGGCTTTATTTAATACCTCATATTAAAAGAAAAACACCTGCTAGGAGCAGTTACAATTACCATCACAGCTTGCCCTCCCCTGTGTGCACACATTATGACACAGGTTTTAATTACACTTGTCATTTCCCCAGGAACTTTGCCTTACTGAAGCTAAGATAAAAACTTGTGCAGAACAATTATGTTTACTTGGTAAGCTTAAAATTACCTTTTCTCGCTATCTGAATGTGAATCTTGCAAGCTCAGACAGCTTTATTTTAGAATAATGGTTTGTATTATTTCCATCCTAGTAACAACTGAGGAATTTTTCATGCATAAGAGTTACAGCACTCTCATGTAAGAATGATCTCATACTTATAGAAGGGCTACAGGCTTCTCATCATTGACACTTTATTTCTTAACACCATGTCTCCAAGTATACTTCAGATTAGTTATTTCCAACCATGCCCTTGCCCATCAGGGAATGCTGCAGCTCACTGGAGCCCCTTTTACAGCTCTGACCAAGATGAGGACACCGTGAGTGGCACTGGAAATACTTTGGAAAAGTCCTCCAAGGAAAACTGAGGCAACCAGAGGGTGAGGCTGGGGATTATCCTCTGTTTGGCCACATGGCTGAGGCTTGGAAAGAGGTGATGGGGCAATTTGCCACCTGAAGGACAAGTCAAGATTGGTATTGGAAAACCATGCACCAACATGACTGGAAGCTGTGGTTTGAGGAAAGCCAAGCATATAATCCATGATGGGACGTGCTGTACCACAGGGAAGGGGAACATTATTTCTTATCTGTGTGGATAAATTGTATGAAACTACCCATCTCCCTTGTCCCTGTGTCTCAGAGATAGAATGTGGGCTGCACCATGGGGCTGGAAAAGGAAGCACTTGATAGAGGTGACAAGATCTTTTTTGCTAATGTGTGTGATTGTCATGGCTTTAATATGGGTTTTGCCATTTTGTTACAAATTCAATTGCATTTTTCTTCCTAAATCTTTTCTCCTGCCACTGCTAATTTACTCTGTGCTGAAATGCAGTACAGAAAATATCTTGAATGCAAAAACAAGGCAGCATTTCCAACATTTTAATTTCTAAACTGAGCATAATTGAGGGCTTTTTCTCAACTGCTATGGCTACTAAGTTACTCAGAGTCTTTAAAAACTAGTTTAAACTGCTATAAAGTCACTATCTCTGTATTTGTAGAATTACAGTAGAAATATTATTTATTAAATTATCTGTATCCAACCAAATCCAGTGAAACTCTCCAAGACTTGGGCAGACTAGGAGGAAGTTGTGTCTTGGCTCTCACCAAGATACTTTGTGCCAGATAATCTCCAGAGGTCCCTTCCAATCCCAACCATTCTGTGATTCTGTTCAAACAGAACATGGTACAGGCACTTGCAGCTCTCTGGAGGCTTGGGGCTTGGATATCCACCTCTCTAGGTGCTCACAGGTTTACGGGATCCCTTCTTGTTTTGCCTGCACTCATTCTGCTCCAGTTTGAAATACTGCTGTATATGGCCTGTTCTGACTGCTGCAGGCACATAACCAAGCCAAAAAATTTACACCTGGCTCCTCTTCTCCAGAATAAGCCCCATCCACAGAGGAACAGCTACACTCATAAGACAGTGCCTCAATTTTCTTTAACATTTTGGAGTCAACTGTCTGTATCTATATCACAAGTGGGAAAGCAAATACAGCAGCCACAGGGAGGGAGACATCTTCCTCCCGAGGTACAGAAGAACATCAGAAGCTTGTTGCATTGAAATGCTAAAGCTGGACAGAGTTCACTGTTCCTAAGCCTTTCACTGGTCCCAGGAAACAATGTGGAGTATCAATTAATGCTCTTCTCTCTGCAAAGCCCCCTAAATCAGCCTGCAGTGAAAATGAGTATATGGACACCAGCTGGGTGCCAGCCTGCTCACACCCACTTTGCACCGGGCTTCAAAGTGCAGCTTTCCAGGAAAAGTGCTGTAAAAATAATACCCCAGCCATTCCACTGAGCAGCACTTGAGCACAACTGTGTGCACTGGCCAAAAAAAGCTGGGCTGTTGTCCTCCACCCAGCCCTCCCATCAGCCTTGTACCATTTTGTGTCTGAGCTGCTCCTCCTGGCTTTTGGCATCCAGCATTGTGGATCCTGCCTTGGTTCTCCCCTACTGTGACAATAGCTCTCATCCCCAGTTGTGTGCCAATAAACATTTATTTGGCTTTGTTGCCGTGTTTGCTGCCACTGCAAGGCCATGGCCCTTGTTTCTCACTGCCCAGAAATGTGGCTCTCTGCAAGGCTCTCCAGCTCTGCTCTCCTGCAGGAACAAACATGTTCCTGGGGAACAAATGATTGCCTATTGCAATTTGTCAAGGAAGGTACTGGCTTGTACATGTCCCAAGCTGCTCCTGAATAAAATTCTGAAAATAACTGCTTGTTATGGAAGGTGGTGAAGAGTTACTGAAGCAGCCAGTCAACCTGCCTGAAATACTGTGTTGATGCAACATATTTTTGCAATTAATAGGAGGGTTTTTGTTTGTGTTGGAGATGCCAAGGGCCAAGAATCCAAAGCAGATGGCTCCTAAACAGGCTCCACATGCTGCAGGAAATTCAGGGTGATAGACAAACCCTCCTCCCCTCAAGTGGAGACAAGACTGTAGAGGCTGCATCTAAAACAGATTTGTGAAATAGCAAATAAATCACCCAGAAGATGGTACGTGTTTTGCATGTGGGAGAATTTGCATGCTGCTAATCCCATCTTCATCATGCTCATGCCATGCAATGAGTTTTGCCAGGTCTTTATTGCAGCTTCTGGCACTCCCCAGCATAACTCAGGGCCTCTGTTTCTCCCACAAGGGTAATGCAGTGAAACTCAGCTCATGCTCAGCTGTTCAGTCAGACCTGTTTGCAAGGGGTCAAAAAATCATGGATTTGTCTGACAGGAGCCTCTGTTGTGCAGCACAAGCCAAAAGTAACAGGACTCTGAACACTTCCAGCCTGCAAAAGGACCATCCTCCCAGCTCAGACACATGAATGTCCAAGGCAGCTCTTCCACCCTCAGGGTCTCTTAAACTCCAGCAAAACAGGGCTGATTTCTCGGCTTCCATCATTCCTCCCTCTCCACCCCTCCCCAGCAGTCTGCGTGCTCTCTTTCCCACCTCAGTTAAGCAAACTAAGGTCCAGCTGTACTTCCAAGCTTTGCTCCACAACAGACCAACACAGGGTTGAGAGCCATAAATACTTGACTTCTTTTTCTTAAGACCAAGCTATGGCTATTTGCCAGAAAAATACAATTAAAAAATTGGCACAGGCGCTCACAGCTCTTGGGTGGTGAGCTCAGCTATATTGCTTCACAAATTCCTGGCACCAGAAAAGTCACCCTTTGGTGGAGCACAGAGGAGCAGGCAGTGGGTGAGGATCAATCAAACTGGCATCTAACAAGGGCCACTGTGCATGGCTGGGCTGCTCCAGACACAGCTGCATGCAGGAAAAGGAACCACAACAAAACTTATTTTCACCACCCAGTCAAACTACTACCCAACTTGCAGTCACATTAACACTCAACCAAATCTCCAGATTAACCATAGAGGGGATGAAAACCCGTCAGCACTGCAGGAGCTTCCAGATGAGTGAGTGCCCCTCAGGTGCAGAGAAAAGGGAGGAAATTTGCAGCACGAGGTTCCCTGCAGATGCCTGGCAGCAGGGCAATGTTTGCCTGTGCCAGCCTCTCCCAGGTGGAATGGCAGCTCGAGCCCCCGCAGCGGGGCAGCACGCCCGGGCACCGCAGGGCACGGTGCAGCCGCCCAGCTGAGCATCAAAAATGGGCTGGGTTGTGCCAGGAGAGCTGGGGAGCACTCATTCAGAGGCTTCTCAAGTGTGGCAGTGGCAGTGACATGAGGCTGCAGACACCACTTCTGCAGTGTAAGTAAAACAGCAGCCCCGTCTTGTCGGCAGGTGCTTAGGGAAGAAGAATGTAAAACACGCTGGGTGCTGAGCACTCACACTGACCACGCTTACAGCGCTGCTGACGAGGCCAGGCTGGCTCAGCAGCCACTGTCACCTCGGAGCTCTTGGACATGGCAGCTCTCTGCTGCTACACCCATGAGATAAAAAACATGCATCTGCAGACAGCCGGTATGTTAAAAAGTCACTAATGGGAAACTGGAGTCTTGCTGNCATCTGCAGACAGCCGGTATGTTAAAAAGTCATGGGACTTTTTAGTAAAGTAATGGGAAACTGGAGTCTTGCTCTCTAAAGACTCCGTGTAGGAGGCTCTAGAAATGTGAGGGAACAGTCCCTTAGGAGCCTAAGGTAGATGGAGGAGGTTCTGGAGCCAAGGAAATCACTCCACAGCTCACGGCACTGCTTGTGCCACAGAGTGCAAGAGGAGCCCACTCCTACTTCTTGCTTTTAAACTGTGCCATTGCCCAGAGCTATCTTGAGACACTGGACCACGGTGCTCCCTCCAGCAGTTAAGGAAGTTACAGTATCCATAAAAGTTATCGCCTGTTCTGAATAGAAGATGAAATCCTGTTAGCTTGGTAATGAGCTACACAACAGTGTCTCTGGGACCTTCCTGCACTGCCCAGGAGCCACTGCTGTCAGGCCAGACAATGTCAGGTACTGCTACACCCACCAATACCTTACAAAGTCACTGGGGTACCTGCCCTTGGCTTTCTGGCACTGCAGGGAAGCCTTCAAGGTGGTGAAGCCTTTCTTTAGCACATGTTAAGTCATAAAAAATTACAGACAAATACATTTCACCCTGAAGATTCAGCCTGGAAGTACATATTTTTGCTAGGGTTTGTTTTTGGGGGTGATTTTGCTTTTTCTTCCATTACCAATCATCTGTCCTGTCTACCAGACTGGCACAGGACCACAAGCAGGGCTATTTTAAAAACCTCTTCTTAACCTGCAGTAGTAGTGATTGATTCCACATCTGTAGCAATGCTATAGCTGTCAGCAGTTTTGGAGAGTATGGTCAATAATGTGCACTGCCAAGCACTAACAATACTAAACTAGTCAAGAATTCAAAAGTCTCTTCAGGCCTACAGGGGCTGTCATAGACTAGTGCTTTCAAGGATAGTTCAATGGCTCTCAGAAATGAAAGCAAAAATATAGTATTTGCCTGAAAGCATCTTATCTCAGAGCAAAGATTGCTTTTCCCCCCTGGGATTCCAGATCTTGCTTTTTGTGTAGCAGAAAGCAAGCCTCTCCAAACATTTCCTTTGCTGTAGCACTCACAAAAGAACCCCTTGCAGATGCTTAACAACCTGAACCACAATGGGTCTGTCTCTTCATTTTGCTCATCAGAGATGCAGCCCTGCCACAGCAAGGGCACACACCCTTCCTCTTGAGTGAGGTCAGGTGGGCCCATATCCCTACTGCTACTCTGGACATCAGGAGGAGGCTCTGAAGCCACAGGGAATTTCAGGACTCAGGTAGCCAGCACCCTGAAATGCACAGTTGGTACCTGTCCCAGGCAATTCCCCTCAGCATGGCAAGGGGCAATTACTTGGCATGTCACACTAGAATCCAGATAAAAAATTTCTACTGCTTACAGAAAAGTGCCCCCAGCTTATCCTGGGGAAGGCTTCCAGACTACAAGCACTTGTTCTCAGCAGACTCATCATTATTTATATCACATTTCTCTGTGGCAGGGAGTTCAGACTTCTGGTACCCAGGAAGAAGCAGTTTTAGGCAAGCCCAACGTGTGAGCTGCAAGGCAAAGAGCCAAGGCAAAGAACAGCACCCCCTTGCAAGGCCCATTGCTACAGACATGTGCCACCCACTGACACCTGCCCCCAGAGCTGTGTGGCAGAACTGGAGCCTCTCTCCAGTCTCTGGTGCAGACCCAAAACAAAGTACCCCAGGGAGAGCTGTCAGTTCTTTCCTTGTCAGCACCAAAGGCAGGCTGAAACTCCAGGTAATAGCAGAGAGGGATCTGCAGAGAGAGTGCTTTGTTCCCAGGGCTGAAACCCATCCTCAGCCTGCACTCTCCCATCTCCAGCATTATTTGCACCCCACAACCCACTGCAACATTTATGTGCTTGTTGGAGGGCCCCAGCCACTCTGTCATTTCGCTGTGGCAGCGGGGATGCACAGAAGAATGTGTACTCAGGGAAAATGGGCACTTGGCAAAGCTCTACCCTGCCCCATGCTGCTTTGCCACCAGGGATTGGTATTTGTGAGGGAAGGGAGGCCCTTCCATCCAGAGGTAACCTCTTCAGCAGAGAAATGTCATTTTACCTACAATCTGTGGGGAATAATGTGGGTCTAAAGGAAGGGCATTGCAGGCACTGGTGCTGTCACAGCCCTTCGCAGGAGCAGCCAAAGAGCCAGCAGTGCAGCCCAGAAGGCAGGTGGCACCCAACAGGCTGTACCAGCCCCACCAGCCATTGCCAAAGACATGCCAAGGGTGAAACTGCCTCAGGCATTCAAAAGGCACTTCTGGCTCGCACAACAGATTGGTGCACACTTGGCAGAGGTGAGGCTTTTGCAAAAGGAACAGGAAGGAAGAACTGAAACAGGAAGGGAAGGCGGCTGCCAGTGTCTGGGAAAGCTGGCAGCTCTGCTGCACAAGAGACTTTTGCTGTTTGAATCCTCACAAGGGGCTGCAATAATACCAAATAGGGCTGTGCTGGGATACCCAGGAGGGACTGCTCAGCTTGTCTCATGCCTATTAGGGAGGCATGAATGAAAAGCTTTACTCTACCTGTGTACCATGTCCTGCAGATTGAAAGCTTGTGAAATACTGATATTAAAGAAAATCAGAAGGGGAAAATAGCAATGAATCCAAATAAAGATGTGTATTTAGAGAGATGCTGCTGTGATACCTTAAAAAAAGCAGCAGCCCTCCTCAATGTTATCATGGGAACAATATGCTTAAGAGACAGGAGGGTGTTAAGGTCAAAGGATGATAGCAGAGCCACAGATTTTATTTCCAATATCCATTCTTGTGTAAAGATGCTGTGACCTGGATAAGTCAGTATCAGACACAACTTACCTGAAGACTAACTGGATCTTCCCAGCCAGTCTCAACAGATGTGGAGTGGGCAGGTGCAAACACTAACCTGCACAAACACTAACTCACAATCTCCCAGGACTCACATTGATACACCAAGGCTTTTACTGGCAAAACGCCTGCTGTAATCCAGCTGCATAAACAAATGCAGACCACACTTACAAATGAGTGTGCAGCTGCTTACCAGGATTATGCCCTTTATATTGAGGGTGCAAATCCAGAGATGCAACCAAGCAAAGTGGAAACTTCAATTAAAACATCAATTAAGTGATAACCTTGTCATCACACTCCTTTTATATCAGGGTTGCAGGGGAAAGCCACAAAACTTGCTTAGTTCCTCCTGCAATGGAGAGCAAGTCAGCACTGCTATCCATACCCTAACAAAATCAAAGACACAGGCAAATAGGGATACAGTAGCCAAGCCATGGCCTGAGGATCTGTCTAGTGTGCGCTAAAAAATGAGCAACTGGCCTAAGGTCAAATCTCCCTCAGTCTCAAGCAACGATTCAATCAGAGACTACTTGCAACCAGCAGAAAGGCACTCATTTTGATACATAACAGGAAATTTAATGCCTGATGCCAACTGATGCCATATCTGCCTCCAAAGCTGGTGTCTGGTGAGAAGCAAAACATTAAACTTTACCATTCATTCAAACTTGACAAAAGTCTCAAGGCCAATTCAGTAACAAGGGTTGTCTCATCTTTTCTCAGTTTTGGCGACAACATGTCTTGCAGTAATCTACAGGAATTAGTTTTTGGGAGAAGACTAGCCTGCTGGTAGAAACAAGGCATTTCCATAGAATTGCAGCAAGGTGAATCAAAAGAGCCACTATCCTCACTAACAGGCAGATTTGCAATACAAGAGTTAGCTTTGCAACACTGACTTAACACAAGAAGAGACACAAGTTGCATTTATAGAGAAGTAAGAGAGAGAAACTGCATCTGTGCAACTCTTGAGTCAGAGGCTGCAGTGTGAGCCCCTGGGCCCTGCTGGTGTCTGAAATTCTTCCCAGCACACCCAAAATCTTCAGGAAAGCTCTTGCCCAGCCCATCTACTGCCTTTCAGCTCTACTGGTGTGTAAACACCTATACAGAATTTTCTGTGCTGTGTCACCTGGATACTTGTTCACATCCAGCATTATATGGAGGGATGCTCCAGACTGATATATTTGTCACACAGAAACCTGTCATTAGCTGAAATGCTATTTAGATCATGGCAGTGTAAGAAATGGGTATAGGAAGGGCATAAGCGGGCTAGAAGAAGGAATAACCATCACCCTCATTTTGTGTATGTTGCAGTAAGCAAAATCTACATCTCTACTGTAATGACAAGTCTGCTGGGCATTGTGTGACATGAAGGACAGTAGAAAAATTAAGTGATGATATAATAACCACTTGGGCCTCCAGGAGGGAAGGGAGTTATGTAACTAATAGTCTTCTTGCTGTTCAAGAGTTTCCACATGCTAGCAGAAGATGGGCTCCTGATGCCATCTTTTTCTAAGAGTCTAATTTCACTGGAGTTATTATTTCCTCAGCACTATGAAGTTACCCACAGAGAAGATAACTTCGGCTCTTCTGCCGCACAGAGTATTTTGGATAGATATACTTGGACAGGAGAAGAGAAAAGAAGAAATGCATCTCTGTCCTTTCAGAAGAATTACTTGTAAGTACAGACTTCTGAGCTGCACCCGCTATCTGAATGCTCAGGGCACACTTTGAACAACAGACGCGTGTGCCTTGAGTGATACACTTGGGTTAATGAAGCCTTTAATCCACAGCACTGCCTGCAGCAGTGATCAGCACTGCCTGCTTAATGCTCCCTCCCTGGCACTGGGAAGAGCGTGAGAGAAGCCTGCACTTTGCAGGCTCTGCTAGCCCACCCTCCCCTAGCAACAGCTCCAGCAAAGAATGTCAATGTCACAGCAAGAATGCGCAAGTTCAGTCTGAAAAAATAAATCGTGGCATGTAACACTATGCCTGGGCTTTAGCTGGCATAAATCAGCACAGCTTTTTGCTCAATAGGACCCAAGTTTTTAGGCTTCTCCCAAAAGGTGGGACTGACATAAATGTTACTAAGATCCAGCTAAGCTTTCCCAAGGTGATTATTCCCTCCCTTTTTTCAGTGAGCTCAGATGCTTAGAGATATTTTCTATCTTTCATTTACATTGACTTGGTTTTTATAGTAGTGCCATATTCCCATAATTGTCTATGCAGTATGTAAATGTGCATGTCTACAACCTCGTACATAATAAAATCCCAATTTATGATGCATTTAAGTAATGGGGGAAATTACAATGAAAGCATCAATGTTGCATAGAAACAGAGAACAAGCAAAACTAACCATAAGAGTTACTTCTAACTTAGATGGTTGCTAACAATTCATTCATTAATGCAGAAACAATACATCCTCTCTATAAGAAGCAAAGGCTGAAATAGTTCCAGTGTGATCTGGCTTTCTTGTTTTCAGCAGAAGTTTGAGGATTACAGAGCACCCTTCCTAATAATAAACATTTAAAGCTATGCTTCGACCTACTACTGCTACAATTGCCCACAGTGCAGAGTATCTAAGCAACATGATTTACATCAGATTTCCATACCCATCTGGATCAGTGTGGTTTGGCCCCAGTTCAGAAACACAAATGATCCTCACCCAGTCCTCCAGCCCAATTCCATACTTCTTGCTGGTGAATATCTTTCCAGACTGTACCTTTCAGGTATTTTGCCCAATTTCTGCAAGTCACTTTTATACTCTGTCCCAGTGACATCCTGCATCTTTCCCAGGGCTGACAAGGGCTGCTCTCAGGAGGGGACTCCTGCTTCCCACCCAGAAGGGATGGGGCTGAGGACTCCACTTCCTTCATGCAGTCAAAACAACATATCCTTTCCCAACTCAGCTATCTCTGTTTAAACATGCAAACAGACCAGAGGACAAAAGGGAAGGGATGGGGATTGTTAAGATACGGATTCTGGGCAATAATCTGTCCCAAAGAGTGTTTCACCTGTCTCCCAAACAGAGGGCTGTGCTAGGTCGAGAACAAGTTGGGCATGGAGGGAATGTTGTAGGGACGAGAACCCCTTGTTTATCTTGCTCTAAAAGACACACTGATATCATCTATAACTTCCCCCCAAAGAGATCTACCCTCAGCCAATTAATATATGTATTTCCCATGCCCTGTTTTCCTCAAAGTGCTGTGAAGCTCTACACTAAGTTTAGTCCTAACTTCAGGGACAAAATAGGGTCCCTTCGAGCAAGGAGCATTATGTAAATGTCAGAATGACTGCATGTCTGCAGGCTCATCTCCTGCACACTTGTGGCTCCTGCAGTCATGGTGCCTGCTGGGCAGAAATGTCCTTAGGGCAAGAGCTATCTCCCACAAGCTCACATTAAAAACTACTTAGACAACAGTGTTGGGTGTGTGGGGAGCTGGACAAAAATCACTAACGAGTGCTCTTTTATTAAGGTGGGAATGGTGATGACTGAACAAAAATGGAATTAAACCTCACATATCCACAAAGCAAATGTGCTGTTTATCAATACTGTGCTTCAACTGCAGGCTCTCAGCCCACATGGCTTTATGCAGAAAAAACAGCTCTTAATCAGAGCAGTATCAAGAATAACAATTTTGAAGCAGGACACTCCTGCTTGCCTAGCAGAGTAAGCAGTGAAAGCTTCCCTCCAAGGTGACTTCCAACCAGAGTGAGCATTGCTTACCAGATGGAACAGGATGGCAGACAAATGCATCTTCCCTGCCACAGCCCAGTGCCATGCAAGTCTAGACTCTAACATCAGCAGGACTCCAGAGCTTTATCCCAGCTGAGGACCTGGCACAATATGTTAAAAGGTACTTTGGCACCAGACTTGTTTATGAACTGTGCAGCATCAGAGACCACAGCCTGACGAGCTCTGCACAATGCTGTGGTCTCTCTGTGTGCACTGGGTGGACATTCCAAGCCCTCCAGGCAATGATGCACACCTGGCAGCCAGCACAAACAAGCGGTCCTGGCTTGATCCTCCCCATGGACCCTGCCTCCTTGCGTGGTTCCTTCCTGCTATCCGTTGCACAGCAGACTTAGAGCTCGTGGGTTTTGACTCCTGTTAAAAGTGTCCTAAGGAAGAAAAGAAGGGGAGATGCAGGAGAGCAGGTTGTGTGTAAGCAGCCAGGGCCACCTGCTGCAGTATTGTACAAAGGCCATCACTTTGAGAGCAGCAAGAAAAATCCTGTCACTCTCAGATGTGCTCTTCTGGTGTTCTCCCCACTGAGGCTGATGCTGCAGTGTGCTGGGAGAGGACATACACTACAGACAAATCAATTCCTCTGGCTAATTTGATTATGCCTCAGGTGCTGCACCTCCAGAGAATCCCCCCATCATGTCATGGCAGTAGTAATATCCATGCTGGCTCCAAAGACCTGGTGCAAAGGCAGTGCAGTACAGAGATAAGGGCTGGGCCCCAAGGCGAGCACCCAGCTGTGGCCAGACCGATGGGCCACTGCCCTTCCCTTCAGCAAAAGACTTGCTGGAGGGAGCCCACCAGCTGTAGAGGCATCCTGCTCCTCACCCCCAGCTGTGCAAGGGCCACACCATGCTCCTGGGCAGCACAGGCTGCTGTGTGACACCAATTCCAGCTGCCCTTCCTGGCCATGGGACAGCCGGCGTGGAGCAGCACCATGCTGTCCTTCAGAGCAACAGCAACATGACAACCACTGCCAGAGTGGTGCAAAAAATTGCTCCTCAGAACACTGAAGGCTTGCAGCTCTTTTTTTTTGAGAGCTGTGTGGAGGATCAGTCACCCTCCCCTCTCACCTCCACAGCAATGGCAAATAGCTGCAGCTCTGGTCACAGCTCCCCACAGTTTCACACCTCTATGAGTTGCCTTTGGAGAAGTAAATTGTTCACATGTCAGAGAGACAGCCAGAGCAGAAATGTGCTTTGTTACATGTCAAAAGGGCACGTGAGAAAATAAAGGTTTTTTTCATTTTCCCCCCCAGTTTACCTTCCTAAAGCCTTCCGGTCTGAACTCTGTACACCCTTCCCAACACGTACTCGTGCTTTAGTCATTTGCCTCAAAACTCGGTTGAAATAACACTCTGCAAGACCACCCTGGATGCACTATCACAACAACCAAGTACAGCCTTCTGCAAACTCTGAAACAAATCCTGTCAGTTTCCGAGCCATTCCAGTACTGTCCCAACATGAGATTTTACTTCCAAGATACACATACACAATTCACTATAACCAAAAGCATTACTGAAGGACAAATTTAGTTTATGGCACAGAAGCACAAAGATACCAAACCTTTTAAACTGTTTTGGAAAAACACACACACAAAAAAAGTTTGGCACTACAACGTTATAATTTCCAAGCTACTTCCCTCTGTCTCTACAGATAAAAGTCATCCCCAGGCTGCTGATGAACTTACCAGGTACATGTTAATAACTGGGGGAAAATTCATCCAAACTAACAGAAAATACAGCCTGCAGTGCAGAACTGGCAAAGCAATTTAAAAGTTTTGAACGCCAGTTTTGTGAGTTAAGATCAGGACAAGATTTCTACCTGCCAGAGAGTTTGCAATAGCCTGGCCCTTAACCAAAGTATTTCAAAACAAGATGAGAACGGATCCACAGGGAACAAGGATACCAGCAGTAGGTGTTCAGTGCTGCAGCAAAGCACCAGGAAACTTTACCATCAACAGTTATCCTTACAGCATGTGTTAAGTCTGCTGGGATAGTCCAAAAAATCCCTCACTTTCTAGAAAGGGGAACATGCAAAGCAGCATGTCTAGCAGTGCAGCTTCTCTGCTGTCCCGGCAGCTCTTTCAGCACTGAAACAGCCCCTGTTCACCTGCAGGGGCAGTTCCTCGTATTGCTGGCACAAGGCACAGCTCCTTCCCTTACCAACTCGGTTCCATCAATCCAAGAGTTCTGCTGCACACATCACCTACTGACAGGACAGCAGCGAGCTGCTATCTTATTGCTGGTTACGTTAATTAAGCATCGTGACACCCCATGAGACAGGCAGGTGACACCAATCCCAGTCTCATGTCGTTAGGTGGTGGAAGTGCCAGACTGACTTGCAGACGAGACGAGGTCTCAGCGAGAGGTCACCCAAGCGATGGAAAGGTCCGCCTGCCCCACACGGGGGTCAACGCAAGCCTCAGCCCAAACCAGGACCTGGACAGCAAAGCACCTCTGGCTAGCGAGGCAGAGGTGCCTGCGGGGGCAAAGGAGGCCGCGGGGACAGGAGGATGCTGCCGGACACTGCCGCGACGCGAGCCCAGGGCAGCCGGGGCAGCTCCGCTCTAAGCGGATGCAGTGCACGTAGAGCAGATGTACCGTGGATGTTTTTAAAAACACACACGACAAGAGGAGGACGCGGCGGAGAGAGCCGCCCGGGCAGGGGCACCGCTGGAGCAACAGCTGCCGGGGGAGGCCGGGGGGCGGCTGCCAGCGGTGGGGCTCCCGGCGGCGGGAGGAGAGGAGCGCCCGCCGCGCTCGGGGACAGCGCCCGGGGAACGGGTGGGAGG
>VYZP01072661.1:0-30760 GCA_013400635.1 Hypocryptadius cinnamomeus | reverse complement strand
GGGGACACCGGCCGGGAGCGGGGACACCGGCCGGGAGCTCGTGGGAGGGGGCGCGGGCCCCGCCGCCCGCCCGCCCGCGGCCCGCACTCNGTGCCGGGCGCCGGGCGGGAGCAGCGCACCCTATAGCCCTCGCTCTTGCCAGGCCCATCCCGTCTCGGCTCCCCGCTCCACACACCTGGTCCCCTGCCTGTGCCCGCACGCCCAGCCCCGGCCTCTCTCCTCCCTTCCCTTCCTGTGGCTTCCCGCCTGCCGCTCCTGCACCTGCCCTTCCTTTCACATCTCTGTTTCTTGCACAGTCCCCTGCGGAGTTCCACTCTTTCTCCTCCACCTTGACTCTCCACTACCCTATGTTTCCGTGGTTTTTCCTTTTCAGGTGCTTCTCCCATTTCACAATTGTCCCTTTAACATTTCCATCATCTCCATCTTAAGACCACAGGTCCTTAGCAAACCCCTCCCTTGCAGGGCTCGCTGTACCTTCCAGTCCTGTTCCTGCTGCCAATGGCTGGTAATGGCTCCTGTGCCCTCCCAGGACCGGGTCCCTCCCAGCTTACATCCCCATCCCCATCCTTCTGCCAAGGTCATTCAGAGGCTGCAAAAATGTTGGTATTGGCAGAAAGACAAGGCAAAGAACATTTAATGTGGTATACGAGAGAGTGGGATGCATCAGCTCAGACTTACCAAAGTGACCCTGGGACTATCTTTAATTTGTTTTTACTTGAGGATTAGTATTTAGGATGCAAGAAACCACCTTACGTGTAATACGATCTTGCTCGCAAGTTTCACTTCATGACAAAACAAACAAGTACTTAAATAGTTGATGATTAAGTAATTTGCTATTTGCAGCCTGAGCAAAAGTCATGTTCGGTATCTATCACACTGAGGGAACACTTTCTTCTGTAAAGCAAAAAGAAAAAAAATCAGTGCAATTCTTTTGCAGTCTTTGTGCAATAGATTGGTATCACATTTCTGAGGACAAAATGTGTATGAACAACAGTCCCAAGGTCCCACGTGGGCAGCACAATTCCTGTCAGTAGAGATGTGTAAATAGAGAGGGCGATATTTGGCCCACCACCATCTATCTGAAGGCACCAGGATGGACTCTGCAACCTTTGCATCACTTACCAATCCAAGAGAGATCTCTGCCCAAAAAAAAAAGACCCTGCACTATCAGATCAGAGAGGAATTGCAGTGAAATCTCTGCTAGGTAAACCTCAATGAAATGAAAGCAAATTGTTCTCTGTAAAGCAAAGATCTGTGTGGCCACAGACAGGGGAATGAGTGCTTATCTTACAATTTCAGCTAAAATAGTTCATAGGGCAGTAACAATTTCATTAAGCAAGACGAGGATAAGCTTTCCCATTTTGGGGGAAGGTAGGTGAACTAAAGAAGGGGAAGAAATTTTTAACCTTTTCATGATAAAGGCTTTGCTCTTCTGAAATCAAGGTCTCTAGCAGAAGCCACACGAGCACAGAGGTATTTTGATGTTCAGTGATGTAGTTCATTTGCTACTATACAGGATTTTCAGAAGGACCAATGGACTCACAGAACTTGGGCTCCTAATCGCTTTTGGAAACCCTTCTGGGACCTTGATTGTGTCTTGGCTTTTCAATATCTAAAAAACCAGAAAAATCTGCTCCTTTGTCCTTAGCCAAGTGTTCATCTGCTTATCACAGTCTCTCTGTGATGATCCAGGCCTGTGCAGTGAGCAGGGGCATGTTTGCATTTGGTATTGTCTCTGCTGCTGCAAAAGTGTGAGAGGATATTGACAAGAATGCAGTTTTAGATAGCTCTTTTTTTCTAATGCAGTTTCTGTCTCCAGTGGCTGCCAGCTGAAGCTTTGCCCGGTCTCACGTATAAGCTATTTCTCTGTGTTATTGATGCAAAATTCAAAATGCATTAACATCTCAGGGTGGGTTTTTGTGCAATGTTATTTTCTCAGAGAAGCCTATCAGAAGTGAAAGGGAAACTGTGTGCATGTCCTGACCTCCCCACCTCAAACAGGCACTGGGAAACTCAGTCTCATTAGTTTTGCTTGGGAAGGGATTGACCTTATGGGATTTCCAGACAGTTCCTTCCACAAAGCTTTTAAAAATGGACTCAGAAGCTTAAATGGCAAATATGGTACTTGTATATAATAAAGAGATGGCTCATATGACAAAGATTTTACAAACTGAATATGAGTTGGAAATTTGTTGTTGTTTATTTAATATTAGATTAATTTTATGTTCTTTCAAAGACTTCAAAAATAAGTGTTTCATCAATGGTAAGTAGTTCCATGTAAGTGAGAGACGCCTCGGAGTATAAATTAGGAATTTGGATAGAACAGAAATGGCTTGCATATCATTTTACATTTTATTTAAATAACAGAAACATTTTATGTTTAGTCTAAGTTAGGAGTACCTTGGAATATAAACTAGGAATCTGGATATTGCAGAAAGATTTTACATTGCATTTAAATGCAGGCTCTGATAGAAGAGATCCCAGCTCAAATCCATTCCCACTGTAGAAACACCAAGCATCAGATGAAGAAAGGAAAAGGCATACAGTACTGATGCCATCATAACACAGTCAAATTTGTCTAGGTCTGTGCATGCCATGCTTTTGGTGGGGTTTTTCTGTTGGTAGCATTGCAGTCTCCTGTCCTGACTAGTGCAGGCAAGAGGGATCTCATGTGGCTCATCACAACATTTTCTTCTATATCAACTGCAGGAACTTAACAAAAAATAGAAACCAGTTCTAATTTGGGGTGTGTGTGGTATTTTTAACTCACTATCAGTAGGCAAACAGAGAGCAGTAATTACATGAGCATAAATTTATGGGGGTTGGGTTATAGCAACACAAAGCCTTAAGTCCTTCTGTGCATGTTTGTGCTTGAAAATACTTCTGCTGGGCCATGTTTGTGGTGTGCAGGGTGGGGGAAAGACAGCAGGAGAAATCTGTTTATTACACAGGGAGGAGGTTGTCCTACCTCCAGCAATGGCTGGAAAAGCTGCAAACAGTTTCTCACCTGCAGGTGCCTCTGGAATGAGGGGTCAGATGGAGTGGGCTCTGCCAGTGGGTCATGGAGCCACATGCTTTGTTTTGCACTTTCAGATTTACTATTAACACAAAAACGACCAGGAATTAATCTACTCAAGAACCAGAAACAAGTGTACTATTGAGGACTGGGAAAGTTTTATTTGAATTCATCTCTGTGAGATACTCCTGAGCTATTTTCTTGCTGGCTGCTCCAAGCACAGCGTCCCAGTTTCAGGGGCAGTAGTGTCTGCAGGATACATCCAGTGTGGCTTTCTATTTTGTCATATCCAACTTGTCTAGGCTTGTTGGTGGTTTGTGTAGTGGCCATTGCACAAGTTCCCAGTGCTTTTCATGTCAAGTAACCTGGTGCTTCCTTCTGCACATGAGGAGATATTGGGCTCTTTTCTTTCTGTACAGATTTATTTCCTGATCCCTAAAGAAATGCAGAAAGTGCAATTGCTTCCCTTGTGATGGCAATTTCCATACTGACAATAAAGTATTAAATTTAGACAGCAGAATTAACCCCTCAGTGAAATAAAGGGGGGACACTGCAAATTCATGTCTCCTGAGAGCACTTTTTCAGGCTATTTACTGAACCAGAAAGGCAGCATATCATCTATTTATATGCTACGTATTTGAAAGTTTTCTTTTCAGGCATAAAGCCACTTTGCTGTTTGGGCTTAATAAATGCTCTGTGTGTGTGTGTGTCCATGTTTATAGAAAAGTTAGTATTTCTGGAGATGAGCACGTGTATAGCTAAGGAGGATCCAGAGTGGAGGTCCATTATGGGATTTTCCTTGTTTTATTGGTTTATACCCTAACCACCATCAAAACAAGTGTAATCTTATAATCAAACATTATAATCTTACAAAAAACATTAATAGAGAAGGAAAAATAGTCTCCATTTTTTAAAAATCTATTTATCATGGAAGTAAATCACAAAATCTAAAATGTTTACAGTTTATCATAAAACCATAGAATGACTTGGGTTGGGAGGGACCTTTAAAGATCATCCAGCCCCTGCTGTGGGAAGGGAACGTTCCACTGCATGAGGTTGCTCCAAGCCCCATCTTTCCTGACTTCAAACTCTTCCATCATGGGGCATCCACAACTTCTCTGGACCTGTTCATAGCCAATCTAATTTTTAAAAAATAATCCTCTGTATATTCAGTTTAAGTTCACCCTCTTTTGGTTTAAAACCACTGCCCTTTCTCTTATCACTGCAGGCCTCAGTAAAAAGTCTTTCTCCATGTTTCTTATAAACTAAAGGACAGCAATAAAGTCTCCCTGAAGCCTTCTCTTCTCCAGGCTGAAGAACCCCAACCATCTCAGCCTTTCTTCTCAGGAGAGGTGTTCAAGACTGAATTCCACAGGGCGGGATGGCTGCAGTCTGGGCTATCACCAGTTTTGTCATCTCTAATAGTTCATTCCTATTGATAAGCAGCAGGACTGGTAATGCTTCTCCTCTGATCAAGCTGTTTGTCATCTGGATTAAGAAATCATCCTCAGCATCCTCCAGGAGTCTCCTGGATTGGTTACAGTTTACGGTGCTGGTTTTCCAAGAGATCTTAAAGAGTGCCCCAGCAGGATCAGAGCATGGAAGCACAGTGTTTCCTGTAGTCAAAGTAAGAAAAGTTCATCTAGAGCTTCCCTTGCTCTGGTGCTCTGCAGGAAGACCAAACTTGAGTTTTCCTTTGTTGGCTTGCCCCTAGATTTTACTTATAAGCCATCAACCTCTTGATCACTGGTTTTCAAAGACAGTTCAGTGCATTCAATCTACTTTTTCACATGTAGGGCAAACACCCTGCCCTCTGTCCTTGCCTGTCCCTTCTGGGCAGTCTGTAGGCATGGACTGCAGAGTTCTGATGTGGTTACAGTTTCTGTTTCTCACTCAGGTGTCCTATTTCCCAGGTTAGAAACCCATCAAAAAGAGCTCTGATTTATCTAGTGACCAATCCCCTCGTGATTTATTGCTATCTACAAGCAGGATGTGGTAATAGCTGAAGTATTAAAACATGAAGGAAAAGAGGTAAAGGCTTGTCCTGGGAATCATCATCAGATGATTTGTAGGAAAAAGCATGATGCAATTAAATGGTTAGGTTACAAAACAGAATGTAGGTAGGGCAAATGCTTTCATGTCTATTTTCATTCCAGCAATCTAGCTGAGCCTCTGAGAAAAAACTACTCATGGTGGGAGAGAGGCTTAAAAGAAAAAGAGGGAGAGGATCCCATCTCAGCCCAAAGCTGCTTGCTGGTGGATGAGACCAACTTGTGGTGGCACTTTAGGTTTTGGTGGGCTTGTTTCTGTCATGAATGCATGGTGTCACATGGGATGAAGGCCAGCCAGAAGCTGGGAGGGGATCAAGGAATTGGCCTGGAAAGCGTGGGAGGTGGTCATTAGAGCCATAGTAACCTAATGCTGTTCACGTCATGTTTTCTAAAAGTGACTGGTGGCTTTCAGACCATGGTCTAGGTACCCTAACTATCTAATTTTCAGAAAGCATTTTCCAATGGCAGTATCCAAAGTCACTGATCACTTCCAAGTCTTGTCTGTGGGCAACAGGCATTTTCTGGGTTACTCTAAAATGAGTCTGAGTCACTAATCAGTTCAGATACAGTTTTTTACCACTGTGTTTGTTTGAAGCAAATCACTGTTATATTTCCCAGATGAAAACACTGCCAGCACTGACAGCAAGTAATACATTGATTCTAAATCAGTAAGACTGCCATTGATCTTAGCAGCTATTTATTGCACATGTTCCCAGCAGCCACTTTCTAATGGAATTTTAGCAATTTAGTGGGGTCACAAGAAGGTCTCAAGGAAGAAAGGGAAAAATTTGTATTCTGCAGGAATACCTCCCTAAAACAATGCCTTCACTTGCAATCACAAGGCAGTCAGAGTGGTGCACTTCTCAAGTTTTGGTGAATCCTGATGATTAATTTTCAAGACATACATAGTTCTTATTTTATTCAGCTTGTCCTGGCAGTATAGACATGGTTTCACCTCTGTCTGATTAATTCCCTGAGCTGCTGGTTGCTGGAAGCTGGGAAATACAAATCAAATATGTCTGGCCTCTTGGCCTCTTCTGGGGATCCACTGTCAGCCTTAGCATAGACAAACCCCTTGCTTGGTGCATCTACCCTCACATGGAAAATACTGGCATAAAAACTGGTCCAAATATGCCTCTCTTTATCTTTTCTTTCCTGCAGACCTTGGCCTTTTTCATCTGAGTTAAGGTCTTGCACCAGAAGGATAACTTCTTGTTTGGGTATGCCATTTCCAATGGTTTAACAGGAAGCAACATACAAAACATTCTTCTCTCACAAAAGCTATGTCAGTTGCCATTTTCATTCTGTTTTCTTGCGTGTGATCTCAACTCCAAAAGTGTCGCATGGATACGCAGGCAAAAATAGGAGGAGTAGGAAGGGAATAATGATTGTTAAATGTTTGAGCAAAATTACAGTTTATCATAAAACTGAAAGGGATAATTGGGGATAAAGGGAGGAGGTGTCTGGTGCATGCTTTGAGTCAGGCTGGGGCCCTGCCTTCAGTGCCCGGGTTCTGTTTTGGAATTGCCACGTGCACAGAGGTTCCTGCCGGGGCTGTTACATCCCTGTGTCCCTTGGGCAGGCATCTTCACCCTGCCTGGCGGGCTGGCTCTGCACTCTGGGTGGGACACAGGGCACACACACCCTCACTGAAGCCCACAGTCCTCCACAGTCCCAGCTATTCCTGAGGAAAGGCATTAAGGTTTGTACAAATAGCGCAACCACACTTTTCTCTGCCTCCTACACACGCTTAACACGTGTCACCCAAAAGCCACAGGTAACACAACCACTGGACAGGTGCCTGTAACTTTACCTGAGACTTCACTTGTAAGAGTGCTGTGGTTGTGTTTCTTTGCATACTACAGACTGCAACATAATCCAGCAGATAATGAAGGATGAGGGCAAAGGAGCTTTGTGAGGAAGTGGTGGTGTCCGTCACCTCCACCACCTGGCACTGAGCCCAGCAGGGAGAATGTTCTCTCTGGCACGCTTCTTGTGTGTGGTGGTGGGCACCAGGAGAGCAATGTGATTGTGTGAGAGTTCCTAGGCCCTTTTGGGAAGTCTGGATTATAGCATGAGTAGAAGTACCCCCAGACAGATAGCAAAGGGGAAGGTGAGAGGTAGCATGTTCTAATAAATAAGAATTAAATAGGACCTGGGCTTCCAGCTGGACTTCTCTGCTGATTCAATGGATGATCATCAGCACATTTCATGGTTTCTGCACCATTTTGCAAAAGGAAACAATGGGTGAAAGCAGTCTTCAAATCTAGCTTTTCCCTTTATTTGAAAGGGCTAAATGCAACCAAAGTATATTCCTTTTTTGGACAAACATCATTTTACCTGTGATTAAGCTCTAGTGCTCAGGAGTAGCACAGCCCACAGGCAGCTAAAAGTGTGGCTGGTGGGCAGGAAGGTGTTTGAAGCAAAGCCCTGCTGTGAGCACAGCAGGGGCTGGGGAAGGCTGCTCAGGAGCTGGTCACACTGCTGAATTTCTGGCTAATACTCGGCCAGGGCTTTTTGGACCTTCACAATGGTGCTACAGTTCCCTGTCACTATGGAAACTGGTTTTTGAAAAGGCACTCGTTTTAAAAAGTGAATTGAAACCAAAACTTGTGCTTCGTTTTCATTCCTGGCTCTGGGGTTCCCCTGGGAACAGGCGAAGGCTCCTGGATGCTGGCCTGCCTCCTCAAAACTCAAACTCAGGTTCCTCTTCCTAAGAGAGCCACAGCTGAATCAGCAGCTGGTTTTTCCACAGATACAGGCAGGAATCATGAGAGCTGTTAAGTCAGCAGGAAATAACTTGAGAGGAACAAAAATCAGTGTCAAAGTAACACAGAGTGGTGTGCCCCCCCCCGCATTACATGGGCCACTGGGGACAGCCACAGGGTTTGCAATAAAATTATGTGTGGCTCAGACAGGTTCTTCTGAGAGCATTAAACACTTAAGAGACATTCTCTAAATTGCTTTCTCTATGGTCTTACCAAAGCTTAGATACAGGAGCCCAGGAGACATCACTGGAACCTGAAAGTGCTTTGCAGAGACTCAGTGAGGGCGGACACTCATCTCCTTGCTGTTCCTGCTTCTTTCCTTGATTTCATGATTGTGCCCATGCAAGTCTCTGTGGAGCTCTGCTGTACTAAAAAGAAAAGCTTGGAGGATGGAGAAGTCCAAGAGCAGGGCAATGAGTAGCCTGAGGTAGGGAAATGAAGGAGAGAGGTTTTTGAGTGAACTTTGGCACTGAAGGAAATTATCACTTAACTACGTTTCTGGGATAAGTTCTGGAAGCCCTGTGTAGGACATACCCACTTGCAGGCCTTATGGACACCTAATTAGCAGGTGCCAGGGTCCAGGATATGAATCAGAGTAAATAATTTCTGTATACAATTGGCAGAAGGAAGTGAAGAGTCCCCCAGGGAAGACCCAGAAAGCCAGGTAATTACAAAGAACTGGAAAGACAAGGCACAGTGTTTCCTTCTTTCTGAAATTTCAGCACCCAAACCCCATTCCCTTTTCATGTCCTGAAACAAAATATTCATGTTTAAGACAAGGAAATGGAGGAGCAGAACGTTACAGCCACATCCGGATCTGACCCAGTAAAACCAGTAGAAGCAAGCAACTGGACCTGAATTTTCCAACAAATCTACTGCTAGTCTGTTATGTGGCTGTGCTGGGTTGCTTGCACCTCTCAAGCCTTTCCACCATCCCTTCCCACTTGCTGTGTCAGCATCTTGCCGTGGATCCCCCAGCTCTGCTAGGAGCCTACAAGAAGCGCAGGGAAAGCCATGAGTGAGTCCACATGGGAAGGTGCCATTGCAACCAGGAGGTGCCTGCTCATGTGCAGAATTATGGCGCAGACCCTGGAGCACAAGGACGACCCTCAGCCCAAATGTCAGAGGCTGTCCCTTATCCAAGACCAACACACTGTCTCCATGGCAGGCAGGAACCTGTATGACCCAGCCAGGGGCTGCTGGAGAGGGCAAAATCAGTGGTGGAAAGGACCTGGTGAGCCCCAGGTGCCCTTGGATGAAGGCACGAGCCAGCAGCTGCCAGCCCATGTAAGGGAGCCTTTGCACCCCCCTTCCACTTGCAGTTATTTTGGGTCTGTTTTGCTTTCTTTCCCCTGGGGTTTTCTCCTCTCCTGGGCTGTCAGGCCCTGTGCACTTTGGCAGCAGAGCAGTCCAGCACTGCTGGTCACGCCATGCCCCAGCCTGGGAACTCCTGCTCCCTGACTGCTGTCTCACCCAGCCAGAACTGCAAGGCGGCAGTTTGCAGCAGGTGAGGACAGACAGACATGCACCCATCCAGCCACCTGGGCTGACACTCATTGCTCATTCTGATCAGAAGGATGTTCAGAAAAGAGAAATGAGGCAGGATCCATGTTTGATTCATTTCAGACACCACCAGTATGCCAACACACCAGGAAGGGAGAGCCTGGAGAGGTGCTTAGGATATTTATTAGCATTTCCCCCTTACGTGGAATAGCATTTTTTTCTGTCTGTGAATGTCCTGGGTGCTGCAGTGGATAAGCTTGGGAGGAGCTCCTTGGTCAGCCATGCTGCCCCTGTGCTTCACCTGTTTCAAGCTGCAAATCTGGAAGGCATAGCCTTGAATTGGGGCCAGCATTTCTTTACCATAAATACCTGTGATAGCAGCCTCAAAGACAAGGATTTTCCCCTGAAATGTCTTTTTAACATTTCACTGTGCTACCAAGCCATGAGACTTAAAAGCACTTTCTGGTTTGTGGCTCCCACATCTGCACAGGAAGGACGAGTGCTGCAAATAGAGGGCATGAATGCCCTGATGGGAAGGGGAGATGCTGGTTCTGGAACCTGTCCTTTCCACCTGCACCAGGGCTTTAGCACAGGTGCCAAGAGCAGAGAGAGAAGGCAAGAAGAGGTTTTAGGCTGAGCAGCAGTGTGGTAGCACCAGGCTGGCAGCAGGCTGTTGGGCTGCATCCCAACCCACCTCACGCTCCCACAGCAGCAGGCAGAGGAAGGACAGCAAGGTCACGTTTGCCCTGTAAAGACTCTGTTCTAGGGACCTGGGGATGTGAGGTGATTCAATCATTAGCTTTTGTTCTTTCAAGTACGGAACTATTTTAAAGTAATTTGGGATTTTTTCCAGCTATCCCTTAAAAATGTCCAAGCTTCAAACATTTGTCTGTGGGCGAAATATGGAGGAACATTAGAACAAGATCAGAAGTAGGCAAAGCTGACATTAACTGATGTCTTTGGTAAACAATTTCAGGCTCTGAGAAACATAAAAATCTGGTTACTGGTGGCTCCCTTGTTGGGGTGACTGACTGCCTTACTAGAGGATTGCTTTTTAGCAAGCACTTTTCATTTTGGGAAAAAATACAACAGTTGTGCCTTGCACAATCTGTGTGATCTCCATCATCCTTCTGTTCATCCTGTGCCTCACCTTCTGCAAGACAGAGGTGGTTACACTGGGATTTTTATTGAGACTATTGAAGATTTTTAGCAAAAGAATGAAAATTATTTTACAAAGGAAGATCTGGATGGTGCTTACAAATTTCTGTCCCTATTACTAACCAGCTGTAGGAGGCAAGTAATTTAAAAATCCCTATTTTGGCAGTTGAGACTTAGGCAGCATTTGGGAACTGAAGTCTAATACAATTACTCAGAAAGCAAGTTAGACTGCATTCCAAAGTCACTCTTATTGATCAAGTAAATAATGTGTTCTTGCAGTTATTATCTCCTATATTCTTGCTAAACACAGAGCTAAGCTGGCTGTCTCCTAATCTCTCTTCCATGGAGCAAAACCAAATGCAAACAGAAGATAATGAAGATCATCCTACCCTTTAGAAGAAGTCCAAAGTGCTTCTCTGCACTATTATCAATACTGTCATATCAGATAAGCAGTTTTAAATTTTTCCTGTTTGGCAGAGAGGAAACTCTCTCTGTCACCAGAGTTCATGCAGCCTCTGAGAGAGTCAGCAAGTGGCCAGAGCATAATGCACAATAAATCCAGCATAAATAACTGAATCTGTATTTAGATCAATGGGTGAATTACAAATGTTTAAGAAACTTAAAGAAGAGATTTGAGACATCTTAATTTCTAAAAATAGGGTTTAATTTTTTTAAAAAAGCTTTTAGGTTTTAAAGCTTCTGAGGGGTTAACATTCATTTGTTTTCAGGAGGTGAAAACAGTCAGAAGATGACAATGTGGTTTTGCTGAGATCAGCTCAGATATCTGTCCAGAACTGCTGACTTCAGGGTCTGCTGCTGAGTGTCTGTTTTTCACCTCATGATAATTCATGTGTGTTCATGATGCTGCCATGAAAAAAATACAACTCTTAGCAGTTAAACTAACTTTGTAGTTATCTCCCATAACATGAGGGCATGGTATGTGTTCCAGCAGACAGTGCACTAATGCTCGTGCTTTGTTTTGCGTAATTAGTGGGAACAAGGATTCGCTTCCAGTTGAGCTGGAATTTTCATGTTTTTACTCCCTTGCTCACAGATGGCTGCTTTCAAGCAGGATTGGGTAAACTGGGCAGCAAACATCCCTTCAGCTCAAGCCTCTCCTCCAAGGCTGGGTATTGCAGTGCACCTGATAATGCTAAAAAGCAGAATAGCAAAAGGATTAGGAAACTTTGAGCTCTGTGAGACATGTGCACATGATCTCTTATCGGAGAGACACTGGAAAGACTCGTTCATGCTGTCTGTGGCAGAGTCCATCATTACTGCTGTGCAAGCAAACAGCACCAGGATTGATAGAAACACCCCAGAGTCAGCCTTTCCTTTTGGATTAGTATTCTGCCTCCTGTGTCTTTATCAGGCAGACAGGATTAGAGAATATTGCACAGGTACGTGTGCTGTTGTGCCTCAGCAAAACAAGAGGCATAACTGGGAGCAGGGAGAACAGACACTAAACTTGCAGTTCATGTCACCTGGTTTTAAGCCTCAGTTCTGCCACAAACTTGCCTGTTTGCCTCTCTCCATCTGTCTCTTGCTGGCTGCTTGAGTGAGGCACAGGGCAACCTGTGCTGTGGTTGGCATTTCTAAGTACTGCTGTAACAAATGTAGTGTAGACCTCTACTTCCCAGTGTTATGCCTAGGAGAGTTTGCATTTCTGCATAAATGCCTGATGGAGCAAGCTGAAATAGCAATAGGAACACAGAGTAAAACAGGTGTTCTGTGTTTCAAGTCCTTGACCTGTACCTGTTAAAGCATTTGCAGCAGGTCTGATCACCAGCCTGTTCAAGTTAATGATAGACTGTGCATTCACCTCTGTGGGCTTCAGATCAAGCCAAATGAAATTAACTACAGAAACAATTGACAGGAAAGAAACAATGAAAAGAAAAGCATAGTACTGGAGGATGCAAAAGACTGTAGTGGCAACAATGCTTGATCACTTAGAACTGCTTAAAGGCTCTTCTAGGTAAATGATTATGAATGTCTTGTAATTATTGTGAATATGCAGGATGACAGGAAAATTAGATTTCATATATAAAATAGATTACATTGGACCACTACACACTGACTTTAGAGTAACTGCATATAATTGACTTTACAGCAATAAATTGACCAAGAAAATGACCAACCTGTTGATTAGAATAAGCAAAGCTGTAAAGACAGGCCAGCCTTGCTAAAGTACTCGCTACAGGCACCAAATGCAACTGCTCTGGTCTCAGGCAGTGACTCCAGAAGATACAACATTTGGCAGCAATACCAGTCAGAGATATTTTCCTCCCCAGCTCCTGGGCTTGCTCCATTTTTCCCTTGCTCCTGCCTGCCCTCCTGCCAGCACAGACCTTGGTACAGCCTTTCTATGAATCACATGGGGAAATGGAGCCTTTCAAACAGTCACACACACAGACAAGCAAACAAACATACTTTGCTGGGTTACTTTTTAACCCAAATTGCCCCCAGGTCTGGCTCGGAGCATTGGCTTTGGAGCGCGCGTGTTGACACCAGCGCCAGGATAGCACCAGGTGAGGAGTGACGGGATCAATGGGGCAAGCACGGAGCAGAGGCTGGTGGGCAGCCCTGAGGCATCAGCCAACAGCATTTCAAGTCTGTTTCTCCTTTGCCAAGGGATCCACAAAGCTCTCATATGATCTGAAGTTCACCAGGAATACCCATATTTGGGTTTCCATTTGTTTGTTTTAGTGCAGTCAAAGGGTGTTTTACAGTAACCATTTGCTTTAAATAAATTGTTTAACCTTGTAGGAAGTAATGGAGTGTTGATTACTCATTCACTAAAATTCAGGAGCCTGAATAAAAATCCTCCTTGTACTCCCATTCCTAGCACGTCATTATTCCAATTAGGAGAGTATTTAAGATATTTAAATAAACTCCCATTCAGCTACGTGTATGAGAAAATGCATTCACTCAGTACAATAATGCAGTTGTGCCTTTTCTCTGAGATGGCAAAAGAGAGGGGTTGGAGCCATTTTTGAAAAGAGTAACTGAAAAGTAAAGGCTGTCAGACAGACTGGGCATGAGAAAACACGGGATCAAATAGCAAACGTGGGAAAAAGCCTCTCTGCATGCACAGACAGCAAAGAGCAAAAGGAACAGATACAATGAGATACTGAATTGCTTCACCAGCTAGAGAAGTGTGTTGGTTTGGGTTGACTTTCATACTGGCCAGGAAAACAGAGCATGAGTGGATGATGCTCTTCTGACTTCCACTGATGCAAATCAGGAGCAACGACACTCAAGCAACTAATTTCAGCACAGGTACACTGACATAACAATGATTTAAGGGTTCAGGCATAAAAGAAGAGGTGCAAAGCCTGGCAGTCAGCCCTAGCACTTTGTAACAGCTGTAACATTTTTGTGGGGCTGACCTAAAAAACCTCAAAGTCCCAGCACCAACTACTCACAGCACAGGACATTTTACTGTACAGCCAAAGGATCAGCAGCAGAGGAGGTCTGTGTTTAGCCACAGAGAACAGAATGACATTTTTACAGTTGTTTATGTTTATTTGGTCCATAAATATTGAGAGAGGATTCCTTTCTGGCCAGTCTGTGGATCCAATTAATTTGTTTTTCAGTTTCATATTTGTGACTCGAAGTTCAGAGGTGACTTAGGGTTGTGATACACAGCAACCACAGCTGCTAAAAATAGACCACAGAAATGTAAAACACAGGGCAGCCTTTAACCACCACATTCCCTTGTACCTCAGCTCTCTGAAGCCCCTGTACTTCATCACATTCCTGTATTTGGAGGCATGGAAGCCTGTTGTGATTGTGAATTACCATGTCCAGAGCAACACGGAGAAGGAGACAAGATAAAGCGTCTCAAACAATTGTCCCAAGCTGCTGGACACATGGCTGAACTCTGATCTCTCCCATAGGGATGTGTGGGGAAATATTTTCCCTCAGGAAAGCTAGGATTTCAGCCTTTTCAGCATGGCATGGCATTGATTTCAACTGCAAACAGTTATTAAAATAGCAGCCTGGAAAGTCAAGAGGGAAGAGAACAAAAAGGATGTGACGGGAATCAGAACGATGCGATTTTGATTGATTTTTCTCCTTGCAAAGTAACAAGCCTAGAAATAAATCCTACAAAGCAAAGTAAAGATTCTCTCCTTTCCAAGAGTGGGGAAATAGCCATTTTTATCCTGAAAATTTTCTGATGATCAAATATAAAACAGCACTGGAGAAAATCTATTGACTCAGTGATGGTGGAAGTAAGCTCACCTAAGCCCTTGAACCCAGGGCTCTGTTGCACAGGGTTTGTCCCACCTTGCTGAGTCAGGGGACCTCCAGGTGGGGTCTGCAATGGGAGCAGCTCAGTGAGCAGCCAGGGACCTTTCCAGTTGGGCTGGCAGTGGCAGTGGCAGTTTTCCTGACTCCCTCTTTGCTCTCCTCTGGATAACTGAGCTGAAGAGGAGGCCTGGAAGAGGCAGGAGAGCAGCCACTGAGGGAGGGTGTTGGGCCAAGAGGGACAGGACAGCTTCAGGAGGTGGGGATAAGGCTGGAGAAGTAAGGGAAGGGCTAACATAGTGGCAGTGGAGGTGTTTAATCTTGGTCATGTGTGAAAGTAGATGGAGGAGAGGCCAAAGCAAGGTCAGTTAATGACCTGCTGCTTCAGGGGCTGCTTTCTAATACTGTAAATAGGAGCAGTTTCCTGACTGGCAGGTCTGGGAGACTTTATCCCACATAGTAATGCAATTTATACTCTTCTGCTTGGCACATTCTTTTTCTCAGACCAGGAAAAGGAGAAACTTTCATACAAAAAGTATAAAGGCTTTGGATTTGGCAAGAAAAGACAACATTTACAGGCTGGAAGGATGCCATGCAGTAGGAAGGGGATGCAGCAGAGACCTCTGCCATTAATGATCTTCTGAGTATTTTCAAGTGATGTTGAGCTAAAGTTACTTGTCCAAGTAGTTTCATTAGTAAAACCAACAGCAGTGCAGCAGGTAGCCTGTGTTTCCTTGCTCCCTGACAGCCCCCATCTTCCTCATCACTGGAGGGGGGCAAAAGTTTTTTGGCTACTATAGTGGAGGCCAACAGGGCAACACTCTCTGACAGCCCGACAGAGAGAAGGCAGAGAAGGGCCAGGCTCTGCAACTCCACTGTGAACAATGCAGTATCTATCATGATCCACCACATCAGAGCTTTAGGTTTTTTTGCTGCCTGTACCTAATTTTGTATTTAGGGCCTCCAATTTTGTGCTTATGGCACAAATTTGGCATTTATGCAATACTCCAGGTGATCAGCTAAGTCCTGTCTTCAGCACCTCTTTTGTGGCATTTTTCCCTTCTCTCTCTTCATCCAGCTCTGACCTGTGTCTGCCAGTGCTCCAGTGATACCACAGGATCTCAGAGCAGCTGCTGACAGGCAGATGGAGATCCCTCACACGTGGGGAAATGTAGCTCTACCTAGAAGTTATCTATGTCCCATAATGTCCCAGTCCTCTTAGACAGTCCTTCATTCCCATCTGCGTCTCCAGTGACTGTCACCTAATCCATGCCTGCTGTATCACTTCCTGCATGCAGGAGTATTTGCAGGAGGTGTGTTTGCAAGACCACATTGGGCCATGTGTTTGTGCTCTGGATTAGTTTAATGGAATTGCAGTATATCCTGCAAGATGGTTTTCCAGCTGGTAAATCATGTTTAAACAGTGAAATCATGTTTAAAAAGTGAAAAACAAATATGCTTTCTTGTTGCTCCAGTCTTTTTACATCTGGTTGCTTAGCATTGTTCCTATCTTGCGTCCACTTTGCAGTGCTTCAGCACAATTGCCAAACAAACTGGCTAAAAATCAATTAACAGAGATCAGAGGAAAAAAAAAACCAAACCCAAATGAGATACAACAGCCACTATTGGGATACACAGACATATCAATTTGGCAGCCAGTCAAACTTCTTAGAGCCATCAGCTGTGCTCATTAAATGTCAGAGTTGTGAATTTTCCCCAGGCATTTTCAGCAAATGCTTGAGCATAGCCCAGCTGAATTGTAAGTGATTTTCTTCCCCAAATTCCAGGTAAAAAGATGAATGTGATGCCTTGGGTTTTAGCTTTTTTATTTTTCAGATTCTCTGCTGCCTGGTATGTAATTCTGCAACTTCATATTAGGAGTCAGTAGGTTTTCTTCACAGGGTAGTTAAACAAAACAATCCCTTCCCAGCTAGAGAATCAAGGACAACCATCACCCAAAAGCACAAACTACGGTGAAAAGAAGGGGGCAAGACGGGGTGATGAGACTTCATGACCTGGAGCTGTAATTGGACCGTTGAACCCCATATGTAGATGAACCAAAACTTGTAAGAGTGAAAAACTCATCACCAGGATGCATCTTGAATTCAGGCTCTTATGCTGCCCAAGGTGTATCCTTTTAAGGCCTTTCAATAAATACCTATTTTGTCCATTTAGCTCTGTCTAGTCTCTGTTCCAGATCAGCCTCTCAAGGCATCAAATGAGAAGAGATGACAATAGCAAGTCCATACCACAGTTTTAGTTCTAGAAACAAATTTCTTTGTCACAAAGCCGGGGGTAAAGTTCTCCTTTTAGTCCAAATAAAAATAAATATTTTTCCTAAGTACTTACAGGTACTTCTCAAGCCATGTCTCACACGTGATACAGACTTGCATTTCAGTGCCAGTAGAGCTAGTACCAAGGCTGTATTCTATAATGTTCATTTATACAGCAGTGTAAGACCTCAAATCTTTTTCTCCACAAGCAAAAGTAATAAGGCTTCTAAGTGTATTTTGGTGGTAGTTTTTTGACATGGAAGATTCAAGAAGCAGGAAACCTTTAACACTCAAGCTTGGAAAGAAAGTTGATGCTGTTACTGGAATGTGTTTTCTTTAATGTCATAGCAGCTCCCAACTGCCAGGAGGTGACATAAAATTGAAGACAACTAGGGTGAGGTAGAGAAAACTGCATTCTTCTACAAACCATCAAAGAAAGAGCAACATCTCCTTTCCCCTGAGCAGTGCAGGAGAAGGCATGGCCAGGCCCTGAGAGCTCCCCAGCCTTGTAAGGATCTTCTGCTCTGCACATCAGGAGCTTCTCACTGGTTTAGATTCAAAAAGCATAAATTAGAAGATCCAATGGCTTGCTCTTTTGTGTGGGCTTTGGGAAAACTTTGTGACAAGAGTTTATACTGAGCAGGCATCAGGAAGGCCATCTTTTTGCACCTGACAGGATTTCAGTCAGGTATTGTTCAGGTAACTCTGCAGAAACTGGGGAGGTCTCCCACTACAAACTGGTTAGCCAGGGTGGTCTAGGTTGTGAAACACACACCTGGCCAGGAGCTTTGCCTCACTAAAGACCTTGGGATATGATCTTTAATTCTGAACATGTTGTGAACCCATTCAAGAAAGGACCTGGGGATGAGGAGCATGCAGGGGCCATTCTGGCAACTTCCAGGCCTGGTGATTTCTCTGAAGTTGAGACCTTCTTATCCTACCCCACAGGTGGATGGGAAGCTGCCCAGCTTTGTAGCCAGGGCCCCAAGCACTTTGCAGAGCCCTCCATAGGATAGCCATTGCCTGGAATCTTCATGTATGTGAGCATTTGGAAAAATGTCCAAGAGTCACTCATTCTCCTGTGTAAGAAGGAGGTATTGTTGCTTCTGGCATGCAGCATTACTATTGCATTATGTAAGAACCACCATCAGTGTTTAGATTAATGCTGCTGCCTGTATCATATTTCAAAACAGCAGCTCTGCTGGCCAATGCCAGCAGCTCTGTGGCCTTTGCTCCCAAGCTCAGGTTGTGTGGATCCAGAGACGGAGAGACAGGGCACCTGCAGCCTGGCTGAGCTCTGAGCTACTGAACAATCACACTGGGAGCTGCTTTGAGAGTGAAAAGTTTGTGTCAGACACTGCATTTCTCTAGCACTCAACCCAAAAGGTATCAGTTCCTTTGCTCCACTGCTCAGCAGCTTCAGGAGCATTTTGGTAGAAAGCTGCATTTATTTATTTGAGTGCTGAGTAGTATTTGCAATGAATAGGAGAGACAGTTACCTTGGCTGTTCCTTACCAGGAAGGAGGGTATGCATCCCCACCTTTAGTGTGCTAGTTCTCAGGAAAGAGTTAAAATTGTAACTGCAGCTTCAAAATCTGCAGCTCTTTGCACCTTGTGGTTGTTGGGTCAGCATTTTGCCTGATAAAGGAGCCCTGACCTCCTCACCGCGAAGAAAGTCCAAAGATCTTCAGAAGGTTTTGGAGTTGTTTACCAAAAAGCAGAAGTCCAAAAACCCATATAGGGAGGCAGCCTGGGAATACAGGCCAAAATAGATGACGTAACATGGTGAAGGCTTCCAACTTCTGAGGGGGAGTACAAATCTTGACTCATAACTTTGTAATGTCCCTCAGCCATTTGAAATGCCCCCTTCATCCCAAAGGATGTCTCCTTTGAGTGACATGAACTGGATCTTGCTGGATCTACAATTCAGTGCCATAGTTACACTGCTTCCTGTAATCCTTTTGATGCTGAAGAGAACGACTTCTCTATTATCTTTACTTTTAAAACTTGGATTTCCTGTGTGAGGGAAGTCCTCATGTTAATAGCAAGCAGAGAAAATGCTTTAAAGAAGGAGGTGAATGTGCTTAGATTGTGAAGCAGCTGATCTAAAGGCAGCAAGACCCTTAGGGAACCCTGGGCCACAATAGTTGACATTTCAGGCAGGAAACTATGTTTTATTTAACTAACTGAACTGAAAACGCCAGGGAATTTATATGAGTGGAACAGAATTAGTAAGAGCATTTAGGTAAGACACACGTGAAGACTAAAACTCCTATTGTTGTGGGAAAGAGAGATTTTACATCTGGAAGTGGAAATGGCCTCTGCTCTTTGATTCATCTAAAAGATCAGGTGGGCAAGGGGTGCATAAGCAAGTTCCTACTTGCTCATCAACACAGCTGGTTCCACTGGCTGCTGCTTCTCCACAAAGTTTCCCTTCAAGCCACAGACCTGCCTTGAAGTTTCTGAGATAAAATAGCACAATCTTGCAACTAGGCTATTCTGCTCCTAAATATGCATGTTCTTTCAAATGCACTTTTGAAGCACTTTTCTGAGTTAAAAATTACCTTTTTGATCAATAATGGTGTTTCTTTTCAGAGGTTTTCTTCACTCTTGGCAATATGCAGTAAACACTGTGATTTTTCACTTCCTGTGGCAGTGAATGATATCCAGGAGTTTGACTTTCCTAGAGGATCTGGCTACAGACACCAAGGTGACAGAACAAAACCTGTCTAAGTCAGACAGCTTTAGTAACAAGAAGGGAAATTGAGAGAATGGCACAGCATAAAAGCATTTATTATTCATCAGTTGATACCCTGGGGAAAAAAAATCTATGAGCAGATTCTGGGTTTCACAAACCAAGTCTGACTTTGCCGGGGCCTGGCAAAGATCCCAAAGGTGAAGTGCTCAATGATCTCATCTATCTTTGATCAGCAGAGACATTCCCTATGGTCCAGGTTTCTCTCTTGCATGTCCCTCTCCCTCCTCCCTCACACCCTACTGCGGGCCAAGGAAGTGTGCCAGGCCTGGAATTCGTTGTCCCAGCTGCACTTGATCCTGTCTGACAGTGAAAATGGCAGGTAGGTGTCCTTCTGTAAAAGCAGTGACCTTAACCTCCTTCTGCAGCCCACTGGGAGAGCAGAGTTCAATGAACAAGTCTGGCTGCACTGCTGAAAGCCGTGGCCTCGGGGGAACGAACTTGCTGTTAGGTTTGTTTCCAGCTGGATGGTTCCCGGTCAGCTTCATTGTGCAATTCTACAAATCCTGATGCCAGTAAAAATAAGCCAGAGATACAGGCTGAGCAGAGGTTTCTTCTCCCAGCAGCTGTGCTGGCTTAGGCCGTCCAGAAATGCTTGTGGGATGCCTGATCCAAGAAAAGCTTGGCACAGCCATGTCGAATGTAAAACCCTCTGAGATGATTTTTCAGTCTCCTACAGTTCTGCACAAATCCTGGCATGGGCTTGCTCCTCCCTGTACTCCTCCTCTGCTCAATTCCTGTGTGCTGCAGCTCTTTAAACATTCACAGAGCACTACCTGGAGCAGAGTGCTTCAAAAGGGAGTGAGTCTGCAACACCAAATCATCTCCTGCTGAGCATCACCAAATCATTGCAACCTTGGGCAGTCAATCAACTGGTTTTGTGTTATTTAAGTTGTCCTAAAGGCTGCATTTCAAAATCTGAAATGTATGGATTGAAAAAGCTGGCAATAATTCATTGTGCTCAAGCTGTTTAGAAGCACTGCACACACCTTGCTTGAAAAGATGGCTGTCAAGAGAGGGAATTTAACCAAATTCCACACTAGCTTGCTCCTCAGCTACGGTGAACAAAAAGTCTTCAGAATATTTAGAATCTGATTTAAGCTAGCAAGTCAAGGAAATAGGTGTTAAGACTCAAACTCCTGCTTGATGCTCTATTTGTAATTCATCCAGTCGTTAATGAGCCAGATTCTTGACTAGTATATATGGGCACAAATCCGCTTAAGCCATGCAAGAATGTTGATTTATGCTTGCTACAAACCTGACCTTTCCTTCAGTGCTTCCTGGTAAGTTCCAATCCTCTTTGCACTCTTCATTTAGTGGAATGGAATTCGATTTACCAAGGTATGCTCTGACAAAATGGCTTGCTTTTCCCTTATATTTTTGTGCCAGGGATAAAATGCTGGTCTATTTCAATGTAGCACTGTTAATAAGATAGGTTTTTTGAAGGAAAGTCAGAAATTATAATATCATTCATTACAATGCCACATGTTTTTATTTCTCAAAGTTATACCAAATTATACAGTATGGTCCACAAATTACAACCTCCTTCTAGGAAATCTGAGGTGTATCTGCAGAATACAGGTTAAATAAGTTTAGCTAACAAGAAAATGCATAAAAGCTTAAATTTATGAAGCCAAATTATTTGCTGAGAGTGTATTGGAATGAAAATACCCTTGTATTTGCTTAACTGAACCTATTTTGCTCCAAATGGCCTTATGTTCTTTATTTTCAAGTTCACAATCCCTGCACTGAGACTCAGCGCACTGCACAAAGCCAGACTTACCGGGAGATGATAATCAGGAATCTATTTTATTGGTTCCAATATAATGCTCTCGATGTTTGACTATGCTAACTGCATGGTAAATACAGCTCAGGCCTGCAGAGAACCTTGCTGAGAAAATTGTGTGTGAGATTATGCTGCTGTGAAGTGCTCAATATGGGGGCTACGCTCAAAACACAGAGCTCACGTAGGAGGCAGCAGCCTGTTTGCTAAAATCTGCTTCCCACAGGTAGCATCTCACACTGCTGCTTTCAGTCTGCACCAGCTTTTGGAGACCTTCCTGACGACGACTGAAGCACTTTGCACTGAATTGTTTACAACCTGGCCAGGTAAAGAGTCCTCCTCTGGTGGCACTACAGCCACGGGAATTTGACATGCAAACATTAGCTCGGTATGAATGGGGTGTGAATGGTGGTGTAAAAGTGTGAAATCCTTAGGAAATGCCATGAAGGGGCAAAGGAATTGTACGTGGATCTTCTGAAGGCACAGGGGGTGGAAAACCAAGAGCTGCCTCCTGGGTAGATTGTAGACCTATTGCTGGAGGCAGTTTTTTCACATTCCTGACTCCTACATCCAGCTAGCACTTGTCTGGCCATGGCTCCCAGGTGAACCCCCGACTTGTGCCACAGGTTTGCCCTCAGCCCCACCTCCTGAGTGGACCATGGATCTTTGTGTCAAGCCTCATCACTGGTGCCCTTGTTCTCCTGCTACTCCTGGATGCCTCCTGGCCCTGATTCATTACCTTGGCCTGGTTTGGGGCAGTTGGTGGACCCTGTTATCAGTATCCAGGTCTGTGTGCCATATGCAGGAGCTGGACACAGTCACTGAAGGCACTGCCTATACTGGGACTCCCTTGGCAAATTAAGGAAATGAAAAGGAAATTTCTTTTCCTTTCAGCAAGGGAAACGAAATATTGGGATTTCAACGTGGATCAATTTTGGCAAGCTTTGGTCCATGTCCCTGCACTTCATGGCATCCCATGTCTTTTGATGGCTTTCACTTTGGCCAAGATTTTTCTTTTTCCAGTATCCATGCCATGTCTCTCATATCTTCCCCTCAAAGTTGTGTCTTCCTCCTTGATTTTTTCCCCTACTTCTGCAGCATCTGTCAGGTTAGTTTTGGTGTGTTTTGGTCCTTCGCACTGCACCTCATGTAATCCTGGTCCATTTTCTTGTGGTCACTAAGTGTCCCAATTTTCTTCTTTGGTTTTTCCTCAATTGCATTTCCTTTGACCATATCTCCATTCCAGAGTGTAAGTCCTTCTTATCTCTTTCCAGGGTTTCAATGGGGATCAGTTTTGGCAAGCTTTGGTCCATGTCCCTGCACCTCATGGCATGCCATGGCTTTTGACGGCTTTCACGTTGGCCAAGATTTTTTTTTTTTTCAGTATCCAAGCCATGTCTCTCACATCTTCCCCTCAAAGTTGTGTCTTCCTCTTTGATTTTTTCCCCTGCTTTTGCAGCATCTGTGAGGTTAGTTTTGGCATGTTTCAGTCCTTTGCACTGCACCTCATGTAATCCTGGTCCATTTTCTTGTCATCACTAAATTTCCTATTTTTCTGGTTTTTTGGGGTTTTTTAAAATTGCATTTCATTTTATCATTTCCAGAGCGTTTGTACGTCTTTCTTTTCTGCTTCTGACTTGCACCATGGAGGCTGCATGGCCACAACCCTCTCCATTCTCATACATGTGAAAGAAGGAGTGGAAACTCTTTATGAGAGAAAGTTAGTTGAGAAAGTTAGTTGTGAAATGACATTAAAATAAAATAAACTTCCCCTTCTATCTGGTGTTGACGAACATGAGCAAAGAAAACACTCAGGATAACACTGATTTCCAAGGGTGGTTCATGGGTTTTTGTGCCCTTGATTCTGGAGCTCATCCCCTTATAATACATGAAGAAGATCAGATTTGTCAGTCTTGGAGGGTGGGAGCATTTAGTGATGAGGTTATAAGTTTCTTCAAGGCAGGGAGAGGACGAGATGAAGAGGTGCAATAAGTAGGTTAACACAATTTCAATAAACACCTCATTTTAGGCAGCTTTCTATATTTTGTTGTATTATTTCTACTATTATTTTCTGTATTTTTATTTACATGTGTAATATAGTAGAGATCTGTAAAAACATCTAGGAGCCTAACTTTCAAAAATTACATAGCCCTTCCCCAAAAATGAAGTAGATCCTTAAATCAGGCTCTCATTTGGGAAATAAATCCAAATAATTCTCTGTGCATTTGAACAGAAGATATTTTGGCATCCTGGCAATATGAGAAAATGTGCCATCCATTTGATCTGCCTCAGATGCCACAACCATCTGCAACTGCATGTGGCAAACACATTTCTCAGCTTTGCAGTCATGTATGATTATGAAGAGCTTCGAATAAAATAGATAAACCTTTGAGATGCTCTTTTTGTTGTTTACTTGTCTCTCCTCAGCGTTCTGTGGGAAGCTCTCTCCTGGAATGCTGCGGGGGAGGGCTCTGCGGAGCCTTTCAGCGCCGTTCGGAAGTGGCCGAGAAGCGGCCACCGTGAACAGCCACGGCTGGCACCAGCAGAGGGTCACAGATGCTGCTGAGAACACGCCTTTGTGCAGCATCCCCGCGCAGTTCGGGCTGCAGCTGCCGCCGTACCAAGGAGGCGACCGCCACCTGCTGTCCCCAGCGCGGCCGGGGAGCCACCCGCCCCTGCCCATCCGCGGCTCCCGCGGCACGGAGCCTTCGTTTCCCCGCTGCAACTGCGTCACTTCCAGCCTTGTTTTCAGTTCTAAGCTCTGATTTATTCCTCTATGAGCTGGCGTGTGGATGAGCAGCCGGCAGTGACGCTGCACGGCATCCTTACGGCAGTGCTGGCTGCCACGTGAGATGGGGACAGAGGGGACACCTTGCCGGAGCAGCTGCACAGCCAGCCTATACGCGTAGCTCTGTCTGGACGTGTGGCGCCCAGCGGCTCAGCAGCGCTGGCTGTGGCTTTCCGTGCTCCTGCGACACCCATTTCTCAGAGGTGACGCTCCGGCTGGTCTCTGAGCTGGGAGCTCGGATGAGTGCAGACAGGGGGATGGGTTCAGCGCAGTTCCCAGCGCACAGCGCTTGCCCGCACTGAAGGATGGACCTGTTGGAAACGGCTTCGGAACTGAGGCCGCTGTCTCAGTCCCTGTTTGCATCTGGGATGCTCTTCCCGATGTCTCATGTTTCTCCCATAATCTAAAATCAGCCTAATCCTGTCACAGAGGAAAGCCCTTGCTGCTCTGCAGTCTCTTACGTGTGTTGTTTGCTTTCTTATTAGCTGTAAAATACCTGGACACATGCCTGCTGTTCTGTGTTTAAATACTGTGTTTTCCACATTTCTGCAGTGGTGATTTTTTTTTTTTTTCCATTGCCTTCTTTTTAGTATCTTTGGAAAGGAGTTTATTCTCATAAAACATCATGAATACATATTACAGAGGGGTTATTTTTGTATATTTCCCATACACTTATCTTTTGCGATTTTTGACAACAGGCACTTTAAAGATACTTTTGTTAACTTAAATATTGAATAAGTTAAGCAATTAATTGGTTTGGGGTTTTGGCTTTTTTGTTATTGTGAGGGGTTTTTTTGGTTTTTTTGTTTGGGGTTTTGGAGGTTTGCTTGTTTGTTTGTTTGTTTGTTTTGTTGTTCTGGGGGGTTTTGTTGTTGGTGGTTTTGGTTTGGTTTTTTACCCGTTCCTAATCTTCTTTCTTCTCTGACTGGGAGAATACTTTGCAAATACAGCTATTTAACCAGCTGGTGTTATTCAGTATCATAATCCTCACTTTCTGCCAGATCTACTTTTTTTTGTTCATGTGGGGATTTTTTGATGATAAAGAAGTCAGTATTTTCATCAATAAAGTCCTGATTTGATGGGTGCTCCAGAGGGCCTGTTTCTTCACTCTCATGACACAGTTTGTCCTTGGGGTATGCTGAGGCAGTCACAGTGTGACACAGGTAACTGCTTGGTGGGGTGCAACTGTGTTTGTTCACACTTATCCCTGGACTAAAAAGTTTCATTGCCTTTGTTTAAAGCATGAAGCTGAAAATTGTCCTAGAAGAACCCAAGACAGTTACTTGAAATCACTTTTAATTACTAGGGAAACTTGTTATAGTTTGTTTCTGTCCCCAGTGCACAGCAATGTAAAAGTGATATTTTGTGATCGTTCTGGATTTGAAATACATATATTTTAGATGAAAACAAATTTCAATCACATGGACAGGAATTCAAGTTCTCTCTTGCTTGCATTCCTGTGTTAAGAAGCGGTACCTGTTTTGTGACCTGCTGAGTCATTAAATAATGAGGTGCTGGAGTTAAACCTCTGCCTCCACTGACACATTTAAGTACCTAGACAAGAAATTTCTAGGTTTACTTTGCCTAGAATAAATTATGTCAAGCAGGCTCATTTCCAGCTCTTGGTTTTAGGACTCCTAACACTCTCACATGGCCATCCATCTCACAAGCAAGTCCAGAAAAACACAAATGGATGAGTACAGAACTGGCTGTAAACTGGACTGAAATATTTAAAATTACTATGTTGCTAACTTGGCTGAACACAGCAAGCAGAATTCTGCAGGAGTACCATAAATCTGATATTTTTATTAAATAATTTAGATGGCAGAGCAAACAACGTTCTTGCCAGCCCCACTGGCTGGGAGGGGCAGGAAGTGTTAGAGGACAAGGCTAGGATCCCAACACACTTGACAAATTACAGTAGGGGGAAAGGAAGTAATTCAAAGGACATGCTTTCACTCTCTGCAGAACTACCAACATCAGAAATGCAGGCTGTGGACTTACTGGTCTGATAGGATCACTGTATAACCTGTCGTGGTGGTTAGCATGGATCACAAACCCAACAGGAACCAGCCATGCCACCACAAAAAGGGCAAATAGCACTGGGAGCTACATAAAAAGGAATGTTGTTTGCCAGGCAAATGAAGCCATTCTACTGTCATGCTTGGGGCTAGAAAACCTTCAGTTGGGGTATTGTATTCTGCTTGGGATAGTTAGAGGTTTTATGAGACAGCATTGGAGGAATTGGAGTGGTTTATCCCAGAGGAAGGGGAGACACAGTAGGAGGACCCTAAATATGTGTGCATATGTCTAAGGGAAAGGACAATAAAATCTTATCAGCTGAAAAGGCTCAGTGGGCAACAGAGATCTGGGTTAGATGTAAGAAACCACTTTCTCAAGGTGTAGATGAAAAAAGAGTGAGACAATAATATAGGGAAGCCAGCCTTGGTTTCTGGGTTTCAAATGCAAATTGAAGAAGTGTCTGTCAGAAATTACCTAATGCAATTGACCCTGCTTTTTGGCCAGGAGGAAGAAGGCAATTGCTTTTCCTGTTTTTCTGATATTCCTGTTTGGAGCCAAAGACCATAATTTATGCATCTAAGTTAGATGTCTAAGTTATACACTGTCAAGATCAGCTAATTATCATCCCAAGGCTCTTTCTTTCCATTTCTGTTTAATATATCATAAGGAAAAAAGTCTTAGTGATTAATAATTCAAATCAGAAGCAGCCATAAAGTAGGCTGGCACTACACTATGCAAACTTGATTTGTTCAAATCTATGTTCTCCAAGTCCTAAACTTCTTTAGAGCATATATGGCAGTCCTGCTAATGTCTAACCAGGTGATAATCTGGAGACCTGACTGTTGGACATCAGGATGATTCAGTCTAGTTAATAAATGCCATATTGGAACACCCATTTAAATCTACAGCAGAAAGAATGCTGTGTGAAAAGGGGAAAGGAGACCTCACACAAATATTACTCATTCACTCATTCAGAAAATGCTAAAACTCAGGCTCTGAACAGCCTTTGATATTTGACCTCTGTAGATGGCCTGTAATTAAGATTCTAATCCTTTAAACACTTTAATACACTTCAATTCAAGTTAATAGGATTAGTCACATGCCTGAAGTGTGCATGGCTGGGGCTGAGTTATTGTTGAGCACAGCTGATTAAAAACTTGCAGACACTTTCTGGTGGAATATGGTCTCATATTGTCTAAGTCTTCTCTAAACAGTTCCAGTCACAAGTAATATCCAAAAGTGAAGGTATTTAAGAAAAATAAAATGTATCCAAGTTCTTGCTTAAAAAATGCACACACAAAAAGAACAAATCTGTCTGAACTTTTTCAGCAGCACAAATCAGAGGTTTGAGAGGAGAGATGGGAGATCTGAGAGGTGTTGTATTGGTTTTCTGGAAGGTGTAGGTTTAAATTCTCAGACTTTTGCAATTCTTTCAAAGCTAGGGTGATGTCAAACATGCACAGAATCAGACAGAACAGAGAGTTACAAAAAGGGGAAGAAGCATTTTCTATTCTGATTTATATTTTATAGAAACATCGGTTTGGCTTAAAGGCACAAAGTTGTTTCTTCCCTTGCTGCTAACAAACTAGCTGGGTTTGACAGTCCTGGCAAGCCTAGTCTGGATCAGTTCATCACATTGTAAATGTGTGCAGAGGTTGTGAAGAGTGGAGATAATTTGGGAAGTGAGTGAAGGCACAGGGAGGACAGAGGTGCAGGCACACACAGCACGGAGGTTCCCATTTGTTGCAGGATGAGCAAATTGTTGCCAGAAGAGGCTGGGCCACATCAAGGCACTGTGCTGACGTGTAACTTGTGCTACAGCTGGGTTTAAATGCCACGAGGGCAGTCTGGGAATCCCAGCACAGCTCAGCCTTGCTTGCTACTGCCCCATAAAATGCCCACAGCACACATTTACACAGTGCTATTGTTTCTCCCACTGAAGAAACACGGAGGTAAATCCCCTCTGCTGAGGGATGTGATGTCACAGTGTTGTCATTTACAGGAAAAGCCAACAGCTGTGGTTAGGGGTTTCCAAAGAGTGACATGCAACAGACTGCAGCTGCAATGCCATTCCCTGTGCTGCTTGTAACTCCTCTTGTAATGCAGGGAGAGATTTTTCCTCCACTCATCCTGAGGATCGCAGTCAGCAGAATGAAGTCTGCATTTAGCCAAGTGTTCCTGCCAACTCTAATGTGGACCAAAGAGAGCACACACAAAAGTCAAAGAGCAATCATTGCTCTGTCAGTACTGCTGTCATACAGGAACCTGAGTCATACTGAAAGCCTCTCAAGGAAGGGCGCAGTGGAGATACCAGAAATTCAAGCTGGAGCAGGGAAATTCTGATGAAAGCACCTCAGCAGTGATGAGGTAGCAGATAAGACTGCCAGAAAATAGCATCACAACCTTATAGACAGTAGCACAGAGGGAAACACAATGCCAAAAATGGGATGAAAATTGATGAACCACTAACTGCCTGTGAAGAGAGCCACACTAGGAAGTCTTAAAATAAGAAAATCATAATACAAAGAGGGCCGGAACCAGAAGAGGTGATCAGGTCTGAGTCAGAAGTAAAAAGTCAGTAAATGGAGATGAGAATAAAAAGGGGAAAAGAGAGAGGGATTAAGTTCTTACAGGATAAGGGGTTACATCAGGACTGTCCCAAGAAAAAGCAGTGGTAGGTCCGGAGGACTGTCCACCCTGCACGGACTGATGCCATGCAGAGACACCAGAGCAAGCATTAAAGGAACAACTTGGATCTCCTGTGCTCAAGAACTACAAAGGCCCTGCAAATTAACTGGTGCAGTGCCTGGTTCAGATAAATTGTCCTGTCCCTGCCATCAGCTAAGGCCTCACTGGGCATCTTTACACCAGGCTGCAATGTGACTTATAGCTATGCCCAGAAGGGAATATCAGACACAACAAAAAAGTGAGGGCACTGGAGAGGCAAAGGGAAACTGGAAAAGGCAGGAAGGAACTGGAGGAACTGAGAGTGAAGAGTTGTCAAGTACTAGCAGTGTTAAAGAATTTATGCTGAAGAAGGTTTAAATGAAGGAAAAAAGCTTTCTTTCAGTGCCCACGTTTCTAGGAGAAGCAGTGTGGAGTAGAGGAATTTTTGTCAGATGGATCTCAGATAACAGATACAGGAAATGACCTGGTAACCAATGCAAGGGAAGTCTTCAGTCAGCTGGTGTTCTTGCACAATTTTCTGGTTTGTCAGACTTAGAAAAATATTTAAACATACACACGCACACAGCATTGATCCTGGGAGCCCTGTTTATCCAGCAGTATTCCTGCAGCTGGGAGAGCACTGCTGAAGCAACTGTGACACCCCTACAAGCCAAGCACCAACTCTGAAGCCTCGACAAGCCAAGAAAGATTGCTGAGGAAACTTAATCCATATTCCTCCTTTGTTACAGGATTTCTGCCTAGCTGATGTCCACTCAGACTAGCTGGCAGCTGGGAATGCAGGAGGGACAGGGGCAGGTGTCAGGGTGTGTTTGGAGCTACTGGCCATTGCCCCCACAGGGTTTTTCCTTTCAAACCACCACAATTCTCACTGTCACTGAAAAATGAAGAGTTGCTATTGGAAAAAAAAGGAAATACAAGTTTTTGATGTTTTATTGACACATCCCCATGCCGAAGTTAGGGGTGGTAATCACAGAATCATAGAATGGATTGTGTTGGAAGGGACCTTAAAGATCATCTAGTTCTGACCCCCCTGTTGTGGGCAGGGACTCCTTTCACTCGACCAGGTTGTGTCAAGCCCCATCCAACCACTCCCTGACCACCTCCTGGGATGGGAAACCCACAACTCCTCTGGTCGCGGTGCCTCACCACCCCGACGGTAAAGAACAACTTCGTGAATCTAAACCTACTCCCTGTCAGTTTGAAGCCATCACTCCGTGCCCTCGCAAACAGCCTCTCTCTGAGGCGTTTCAGGGGCGAAGCCGAGGTGGGCGGAGGGACAATTCCCGGCACCGGCGCCAGCTGTGAGCGGGGGGCGGCGAGAAGCGCCGGCAGGGCCGGGCAGGGCCGGGCGGGGGCTGCCCCGGGGGTCTCATAAGGCCGCCCCCGCCGGCACTCCGGGCCCTGCCGTCTGCGGGGCTCCCGAGACCCATCTCGCCGTTCCCTCCCCTCGTCCAGCCCCGTTTCCCGTGGCGAGGCTCCGCCACAGGGGAAGTGACGCCGGCGCCAGGCGAGCTTATATAAAGGGTAGGCGGCAGCGGGCGGAAGCGAGCGGGGCCGAGCGGGCGGGGGGCGGCGGGCAGTGCGAGCGGGGCGGCTGCCGCAGCCCCCCGTGTTCCGGCCTGGCCATGGATTTCCACAACATTCTCGTGATGGCCTCGGAGCAGCAGGGGCTGAACGCGGTGCCGGTGAGCTCGGGGGCGGCTG